>PVIJ01024982.1:0-11364 GCA_004024925.1 Scalopus aquaticus
CCCCCCACTGATTGTCTCTCTCCCACCCGGCCTCCCTATAGTCCTGTTATAAGTGAAACCATTCGATATTTTTCTCTTTCTTTCTGGCTTATTTCACTGAGTATGATCCCCTCTAATTCCACAATGGAATACTATTCAGCATGGAAAGAAGATAAACACATGCAATTTGCAGCGACATAGCTTAGGATGTTTTTATAGTTCTAAGAATTTGCCCATCTCTTCAACATAGTTGAACTTGTTTGAATATAACTCTTCATAGTAATCTCTGATTATTCTTTTGATTTCTGCTGTGTCTGTTGTAATTTTTCCCCTTTCATTTATTATTCTATTTATTTGTGCTTTTTCCTGTTTTTCCTTTGTGAGCCTGGCTAGAGGTTTGTCTATCTTGTTTATTTTTTCAAAGAGCCAGATTTTGGTTTCGTTGATCTTTTGGATTTTTTTAACTTCTATTTCATTGATTTCTGCTTTGATTTTTATTATTTCCTTTCTTCTACTGGCTTTTGGGTTCTTTTGTTGTTCTTTTTCCAGTTCTTTAAGGTGGGGCATTAGGTTGTTTCTTTGAGATCTTTCTTGTTTCTTGAAGTGAGCCTGTATTGCTATGTATTTTCCTCTGATAATTGCTTTTGCTGTGTCCTATATGTTCTGGAGAGTCATGTCCTCATTGTCGTTTGTCTCAAGGTACTTTTAAATTTCTTATTTGATCTCCTCATTGATACAGTGGTCTTCCAGTAGTGTGTGTTTCAATTTCCTTGAGGTAGGAGTGTCCCTTGCTTTCTCTTCAGGCTTTACTTCATGTTTGATGCCTTTATGGCCAGAGAGGATTGTTGGTATGATTTTGATCATGGTTTATCTGTTGATGTTTGTCTTGTGTCCCAGTATGTGATCTATCTTGGAGAATGATCCTTGTGCACTTCAGAAGAATGTGTACTCAGACTTTTGGGGTTGCAGTGTCTTATATATGTCTGTTAAATCCATGAAATCTATATCTTTATTTAGGACTTTAGTGTCCTTACTTATTTTTTGTCTCGTTGATCTGTCCATTGGTGAGTGTGGTGTATTGAAGTCTCCTATTATACATGTATTTTCTCTGATGTCTGTTTTCAGAAATGATAATAGTTGTCTGGTATATTTTGGTGCTCCTCCATTTGGTGAGTATATGTTGATGATTGATATGTCTTCCTGATATATTGTCCCTTTAATCAAAATGTAATGACTACCTATGTCTCTTTTTACTTTTTAAATTTTGAAGTCTATTTTGTCTGATATAAATATAGCTGTTCCTACCTTCTTTTTTAGTTTGTTTGTTTATAGAATTGCTTTCCAATCTTTTACTTTCAATCTGAGTTTATCTTTTTAAAAAAGCTTTATTTATTTATGCATACAAGAACTTGGGTGTAGATCAGAGGTGTGGGGTGATGAGAGGATTCGCCCAAGACAGAGTGGGGAGCAGAACAGGCAGATCTACTGAAGTACACTGCTGAGGGGAGCAGTGGGCAAGACAGGAGAGGCCTGCTGTGCCATGTGGGAATCTCCCTGGCCGGGTATCGAACTCATGCTGCAGTGGCTCTGGATAGCTTCATAGTGCTGCACTTAAACTTATGCATCACCAGGGAGGCCCTGTGTTTATCTTTTGTCATTAAATGTGTTTCCTGCAGGCAGCAAAAGGCTGTATTTTGTTTTTTAATCCAATCTGCTACTCTGTGGCTTTTTATTCATGAGTTTAATCCATTTACTTTCAGAGTTAATATTGATACATTGACATCCATATTAGCCATTTTGGTGGCCTTTTGTGATTTTATTCTTTATCTAATTCTGTTCTTCCTATTCATTCTTCTGTCGGTTTTGGCTTTAGGGTTTCTTGTAGTATTCTTTGGAGTGGGGGTTTAGTACTGATGAATTTCTGGAGATTTTGTTTGCCTGAAAATGTTTCTATTTTTCCTTCTTAATGGAAGAGAGCTTTGTGGGATAGAGTATTCTTGGTTGGTATTTGTTGGCTGGGATTTTGTTAAAAGACACTTCTCCAAAGAAGAAATGCAAATGGCCAACAGGCATATGAAAAAATGTTCAACATCCCTCATAATCAGGGAAATGAAAATAAAAACCACAATGAGATATCACCTTACACCAACAAGAATGGCACACATTAAACAAATAGAAAACAACAAATGTTGGTGAAGATGTGGAGGAAAAGGAATGCTCCTACACTGTTGGTGGGAATGCAAACTGATCCAACCTCTATGGAAAGCTGTATGACAGTTTCTCACACTAAAACTGGAGCTTTCTCAAACTAAAAATGGAGCTTTCATATGACCCAGCAATTCCACTCCTAGGAATATACCCAAAGGACACAAAAACAGTAATCCAAAAGGACATATGCACACCTATGTTTATTGCAGCAGTATTTACAATAGGTAAGATATAGAAACAACCCATATGCCCAAAAATTGATGACTGGAGCAAGAAGATATGGTACATGTACACAATGGAATACTACTCAGCAATCAAAAATGATAAACTGGTGAGCAGAGTGGTTGCTTAGCAGGGCACCTTCCTCCCATGCCTTGTCCAGGAACTGCTTGGGTCCTGCACCAGCTGTAGCTGCATCACCATTAGAGGGTCTGTGGAGCCTGGGAAAGTGCAGCATGCTCTTCATCAGGAGCCTTCTCTCAGTCAGAGGTGAGCGGAGCGGTTGCCGAGCAGGGCACCTTCCTCCCATGCCCTGTCCGGGAACTGCCTGGGCCTGCTCAGCACCAGCTGGATCCATGTCACCATTGGGTCTGTGGAGCCTTAGCACAGTGGGCCCCTCGCCAAGAGTCCCCTCGCAGTCAGAGGTGAGTGGAGTGGTCACTGAGCAGGGCACCTTCTTCCTGTGGCCCGTCTGGGAACTTCCTGAATCCACTCAGCACCAGCTGGACCCGTTTTGCCATTAGAGCATCTGTGGAGCCCGGGAAAGCACAGCAAGCCCCTCACCAGGAGCCCCCTCACAGTCAGAGGTGAATGGAGTGGTCACTGAGCAGAGCACCTTCCTCTCACGGCCCATCCGGGAACTGCCTGGGTCTGCTGAGCACCAGTTGGAGCCACATCGCCGTTAGAGGGTCTGTGGAGCCTGCGAAAGTGCAGCGTGCACCTCGCCAGGAGCCCCCTCGAAGTCAGAGATGAGTGGAGTGGTCCTGAGCATGGCACCTTCCCCCAGTGGCCCATCCGGGAGCTGCCTGGGCCCACCCAGCACCAGCTGGCTCTGTGTCGCCATTAGAGGGTCTGTGGAGCCTGCGAAAGTGCAGCAGGTGCCTCACTAGGAACAACCTCTCAGTGAGAGGTGAGCAGAGCAGTTGCTGAGCAGGGCACATTACTCATGCATCCCGTTGGAACTGCCTGGGTCCACCCACCACCATTGGGATCTACGCCCAACATTAGGTTAATCTGCAAACAAGGGGAAGAAGCTGCTGCTGTACCACAGTCTGAAGCCTGCCACCGTCTTCCCCTGGAACTGAATATATACAGTAGAAATGAAACTTCAGAGACAGGGCACATGAACATAATCACAGCATTACTACCCTTGGGGAGGCTGGCATAACAGTCCCAGATGCAGTCTGACCACCAACTCCAGACATCCCAGTAGGAACACCCCAAAGATGCAAGCCAGTACCAGTGACAAAATGACTTTTTGCACAGAACAAATCAAAGAACAAACAATAGGAAGAAGGAAAAATACAAATAACCAAGCAAGCCTTCATGGAAAGGACACACTACAAAAAGAAAATCAACCACCAGAATTCAACAACAACGTGGAAGATGCTCTCTACATGCCAGATAGAGAATTAAGAATCATTGTGTTGAAAAAACTTGAGGAAAGTGAAAATGAAAAGAACGATATGAGAAATACAATTAATGACCAAAATAAAGAAATTTAGTCCTTAGGGCCTCCCTGGGGGTGCAGCGGTTAAGCACTGTGCTGTGGAGCTGTCGGCAACTGCGACATGAGTTCGACCCCTGGTTGTGGAGATTACCACAAGGCATGGCAGATCTCTCCTGCCTCACCTGATGATCCCCTCAGCAGTGTATTTCTGTCAATCTGCCTGTTCTGTGCCCCACTCTGTCTCTGCTGAACCCTCTCGCCGCCCCACGCCTCTGGCCTGTACCCCAGCTTGTATGAAGAAATAAATAAATAAATCTTTTTTAAAAAAGAAATTTAGTCCTTAAAGAAGAAAATGAGTGAAATGCAGGAGATCAAAAGATCAGTGGAGTACCTAAATATCTCTAGGAAAAGCAATGAAAATGGAATTGATGAAATTGAAGAACGAATCAGTACCCTCAAAGATGCAGATACAAAAGAACAAAAAAAGAAAAGGAAATAGAAGCACGGAGGGAAAAAAAAAGAAGAAACACTTCGAGATCTATCTGACACCATGAGGACAGGAAATATAAGAGTGATAGAAATCCCAAAGGTGAGGAGAGAGGACAAGGAAATGAGAGACTTTTAAAGAAAACTTCCCAAGCATGAAGAATGAGATAAAAATAGACATATACGAGGCAAGAAGAACTCCAAACTACCACGATGAAAGAAAAGCTACAGCAAGACATAATAATAAAATCACAAGAGTCCAAGACAAGGAAAACATAACGAAACTAACAAGGGAGAGGAAACAGATAACCTATAAAGGAAAGCCAATCAGGCTAACATCAGACTTCTCTGAAGAAAAACTACGGGCAAGAAGAGAATGGAGTGACATATACAACAAACTCCAAGACGACAAATGCCAACCAAGAATACTTTACCAAGCAAAGCTCTCCTTCCTCTGTGAAGAAAGGATAAGGACCTTCCCAACAGAGACCCCAGAAATTCGTCATGACTAAAGCCCCACTCCAAAAAGTGCTACAAGAAGTCCTAAAGCCAAAACCGACAAAGGAATGAAAAAGAAGACCAAAATAAGACAAGGAATAAAACCACAAAAAGAAAAACAAAATAGGAAATATACATATCAACACATCAATATTAACTCTAAGTGTAAATGGACTATACTCATCAATAAAAAGGCATAGAGTAGCAAGATGGATCAAAAAATAGAACCCAACCTTTTGCAGTCTACAGGAAACACATATTGAAAGTAAAAGGATTGAAAGCCTACAAGCAAATGGACGAAAAAAGAAGGCAGGGGCAACTATACTTACACGAGATAAAATAGACTTCAAACTAAAAAAGATAAAAAGAGATATAGATGGTCACTACATCATAATAAAGGGGACAATTCAGCAGGATGATATAACCCTCATCAACATATACTCCCCAAATGAAGGAGCACCAAAATATATAAGACAATTATTATCATCCCTGAAAACAGACATTAGAGAAAATACATATATAGTAGAGGACTTCAACACCCGACTCTCACCAAAGGACAGATCAACAAGACAAAAAATAAACAAGGACACTAAAGCTCTAAATAAGGACCTAGACCACATGGGCTTAAAAGATATCTATAGGGCACTACAACCCCCAAAATCTGAATACACATTTTTCTCAAGTGCACACGGATCATACTCCAGGATTGATCACATACTAGGTCACAAACAAACCTCAACAGATACACTAAGATCAAAATCATACCTACTATCTTCTCCAATCATAAAGCCAACAAATTAGAAAAAAACATGAAAAGAAAAAAAGGTACGCTCTTACTTCATGGAGATTGAAATCCACACTGCTGGAAGATCCCTGGATTAATGAGGAGATCAAAGAAGAAATTAAAAAATACCTAGAAATGAATGACAAAGAAGATACAACTTTGTAGAATGTTTGGGACAGAGCGAAAGCAGTAAAAAGAGGGAAATGTTTAGCAATACAGGCTCACATCAAGAAAAAAGAAACGACTCAAAGAAACAATCTAATCTCCCATCTCAAAGAACTAGAAAATGAACAACAAAAAAACCCAAAAACCAGTATAAGAAAGGAAATAATGAAAACCAAGGCGGAAATAAATGAAATGGAAATCAAAATAACAATCCAGAAGATCAACGAAATCAAAAGCTGGCTCTTTGAAAAAATAAACAAAATAGACAAACCTCTAGCCAGGCTTACAAAGAGGAGAAACAGGAGAAAACAAACAAATATGATCATAAATGAAAGAGGAGAAATTACCACAGACACAGCAGAAATCAAAAGAATAATCAGAAATTATTATGAACAGCTATATGGAATCAAGCTCAACAACTTAGAGGAAATGGACAAATTCCTAGAGCTATACACTCACCCAAAACTAAATAAAGAAGATATAGAACACCTAAACAGGCCAATCACAAGCAGCAAAATTGAAACAGTAATCAAAACCCTCCCCAAAAACAAAAGCCCCGGACCAGATGGTTTCATAAACGAATTCTACCAAATGTTTTAAAAATGAACTAGTCCCTATCTTACACAAACTCTTTCAAAAAAATTGAGAAGGAAGGAATACTATCAGACACGTTCTATGAAGCCATCATTACACTAATACCAAAACCAAAGACAACACAAAAAAAGAAAACTACAGACCAATCTCTCTAATGAACACTGATGCAAAAATATTCAACAAAATCTTAGCCAACAGGATCCAACAATGCATCCAAAAGATAATACACCACGACCAAGTGGGATTTATTCCAGGGACAGAAGGATGTTTCAAAATCCAAAAATCAATTCATATAATCCAGCATATAACAAAAAGAAAAATAAAAACCATATGATCATATCAATATGTGCTGAGAAAGCATTTCACAAAGTTCAACATCTATTTATGATAAAGGCCCTTGAAATCCTTGGGATAGAAGGAACATACCTTAACATAACAAAAGCCATATATGACAAACTCACAGTCAATATTACCTTCAATGGTGAGAAGCTGAAAGCCTTTCCCCTAAGATCAGGAACAAGGCAAGGATGTCCACTCTCACCATTGCTTTTCAATATAATACTGGAAGTCCTAGCCAGAGCAATAAGACAAAAGAAAGACATATGACGAATCCAAATAGGGAAAGAAGAAATCAAACTGTCACCATTTGCAGACAATATGATAATATACATAGAGAATCCTAAAAACTCCATAGAAAAACTACTCAAAATTATAGACCAGTTCAGTAAAGTAGCAAGATACAAAATCAATGCACAAAAGAGTAGCCTTCCTATATGCAAGCACTCAGTCTGAAGAAGAAATTAAGACAACCATCCCCTTCAAAATTGAAACCAGAAAACCCCCAAATATCTGGGAATAAACCTAACAAAAGAGGTAAAAGACTTATACAAAGAAAACTATAAGACCCTATTAAGAGAAATAGAGGAGGACACAAAAAAAATGGAAAGACATCCCCTGCTCCTGGATTGGAAGAATTAACATTATCAAAATGGCCATCCTATCAAAAGCAATTTACAGATTCAATGCTATTCTGATAAAAATCTCAATGACATTCTTCAAAGAAATAGAACAAATATTGATGAAATTCATATGGAACAACGAAAAACCTTGAATAGCTAAAGCTCTCCTGACTAAAAAGAAAGAACATGGAGGTATCACACGCCCAGAGTTAAAACTATACTACAAAGCCATAATAATTAAAACAGCACAGTAGTAGAACAAAAGCAGATGCGCAGACCAATGAAATTGAATAGAAAACCCAGAAATAAATTCACATATCTATGCACAACTTATCTTTTTACGAAAGAGCAAAGAATATGCAGTGGAATGAGGTTAGCTTGTTCAATAAATGATGCTGGGAAAACTGGACTGCTACATGCAAAAAAATGAAGCTAGACTGCTACCTCACATCAAGCACAAAAACCAAATCAAAATGGATAAAAGACCTGGATGTAAGACTTGAAATCATAAAATTTATAGAAGACAATATAGGCAAAACTACACGACACACATCTCAGAAAAATCTAAAGACACATCCCAAAAAGTGAAGGAAGTGAAGGGAAGGATAAACAGTTGGGACTACATCAAATTAAGCTTCTGTACAGCAAAAGAGACAATAATCAAAACAGACACCCTACTAATTGGGAGAAAATCTTTGCACACAATACAACCGATAAAGGACTGATAACAAAAATCTACAGAAGCTCACAAAACTCAACAAAAACAAAGTCAACAGTCCAGTCAAAAAATGGGCAGAAGAGCTAAAAGGACACTTCTTCACAGAAGAAAAGCAAATGGCCAACAGGTATTTGAAAAAATGTTCAACATCACTTAAACTCAGACAAATGCAAATCAAAACCACAATGAGATAACACCTCACGCCAGTGAGGATGGTGCACATTAAAAAAACAGGCAACAACAAATGTTGGCGAGGATGTGGAGAAAAAGGAACTCTTCTACACTGCTGGTGGGAATGTAAACTGTCCCAACCACTATGGAAAGCTGTATGGTGGTTCCTCAACCTGCTACAAATGGAGCTTCCAATACCACTTTTGGGAATCTACCCAAAGGACACAAAAACATTAATAAAAAAGTTAGATGTACCCCTGTGTTTATTGCAGCTCTGTTCACAATAGCTAAGACATGGAAACAACCTAGATGCCCAAAAACAGATGACTCGATCAAGATGTGGTTCATATACACAATGGAATACTATCCAGCATTCAAAAAAGATAAACACGTGCAATTCACAGCAACATGGATGGAACCAGAAGGGATAGTGTTCAGTGAAATAAGCCAGAAGGAAAACGAAAAATATCTAATGGTTTCACTTATAGCAGGAATATAGGGGAACCAAATAAGAGAGAGACATTCAGCGAGGGAGGGGGAGGATAAGGGCTCAAAATGGGGGAGAAAAGAGCACAAGGGACTATGGTGACTGTTCACAGGTGAATTGGTGGTGGGAAACCTATTGGGAATACACAATAATGTAAAAGACATAAAGAGTAATAACAATAAAAATATTTTTTAAAAGATGATAATAAAATAATGCAGTTCGCTGCAACATGGATGGAGCTAGAAGGGATCATGCTCAGCAAAATAAGCCAGACTTCAAACTATGCTACACAGATATGATAATTAAAACTGTATGATACTGGCACAAAAACAGATGCACAGACCAATGGAATCAAATAGAAAACCCAGAAATAAATCCACATATCTATGCACAATTAATCTGTGATGAAGGAACAAATAATATGCAATGGAACAAGGACAGTCTCCAATAAATTGTGCTGGGAAAATTGGGCTGCTACATGTAAAAGATTGAAGCTAGACTACTACTTCACAACATGCACAAAAATCACCTCAACATAAAAAAAAGAATTATATGTAAGGCCTGAAACCATAAAATATATGGAAGAAAATATAGGTAAAACACTACATGACATACAACTCAATAAAATCTTTAAAGTCACATCTCCCAAGCGAAGAAAAGGAAAGAAAAGTTAAGCAGCTGGGATTACTTCGAACTAAAAAGCTTCTGTACAGCAAAAGAGACATTAAACAAAACAAATAGACACCCTACTGACTGGGAGAAAATTTTTGCACACAATACAACTGATAAGGGATTGATCTCCAAAAATCTACAAGGAGCTCACATGACTCAGCAAAAAGAAAGTACACAATCCAGTCAAAAATTGGGCAGAAGATCTCAAAAGACACTTTCCCAAGAGTAAATGTAATTTACCAACTGTATATATAAAGATGTTCAACATCACTGGTAATCAGGGAAACATGAATCAAAACCACAATGAAATACCACATTACACCAGTGAGAATGGCACATATCAAAAAAAACAAAAAACAAAAAAAACACAACAACAGGGCCCCCCTGGTGGCGCAGCGGTTGAACGCTGTGCTGTGGAGCTGTGGGCAGCCGCAATGCGGGTTCGATGCCCAGCCGGGGAGAATCCCACATGGTGCGGCAGACCTCTCCTCCCTCACCGGCTGCTCATCACTGTATTTCCGTCGCTCTGCCTGTTCTGCTCCCCACTCTGTCTCTGGTGAACCCTCTCGCTGCCCCACACCTCTCACCTGTAACCCAGCTTGTATGTATAAATAAATCTTAAACAAACAACCAAACACCCAAAAACCAGCAACAACAAATGTTGATGAGGGCGTGGAGAAAAAGGAACTCTCCTTCACTGCTGGTGGGAATGCAAACTTGTCCAACCACAATGAAAGGCTGTGTGGCATTTCCTCAGAACACTAAAAATATGTCTACCATATGATCCAGGGATTTCACTCCTAGGAATCTACCCAAAGGACACAAAAACACTAACTGGAAAGGAAACCTGCACTCCTATGTTTATTGAAGCACTATTTACAATAGGCAAGAAATGGAAACAACTCGAATGCCCCAAAATAGATGAAAGGATCAAAAAAAGTGGTATATTTGCACAATGGAATATTACTCAGCGATCAAAAAATATAAACTCATGCTATTTGTGGCAACATGGACTAAGGTAGGGATTATATTAACTGAAATAACTGAGAAGGAAAAAGATAAATATTGCATGATCTCACTTATGTGTGGAATATAGAGAAACCAAAGAAAAGCTCAAGAAAAAGATTAAACTAGCTGACCATAGACCAGAGACACACAGCAAGGGAGCGGGAGGGTGGGGGTCAAAACAGGGGAGGGAAGAAGAGAAGAGAATATGGTGATGCTTCGTGGGTGATATGGTGGTGGGACAACTATGTGGACTACAACAATGCAAGAGAAATATAATTAATTAATAAAAATAGAAAAAAGAAAATGGCAGTAAAGAAATATACAGTATAATCTCAAATGTTCTGGAGTGTTTTTGGGGGGTGATACGTAGACTAAAGCCTAAGTACACCAAGATGATAATGCTGTTTGTGTAGGGCACTAGGATGTGTTTTTACCCCAAATTTTCATCAATAAATGTGTACTACTTTGGAAGGTCAGGGCCTTATTTTGATGTTTAGGAAATTCTGGAAATTCAGAGGATGAATGTATCCAGGCCTTTAGTTTCAACATATTATCACCATTGTTTCCTTCAAGACTCCTCTCCTGTTTCCTTTATTTTATTTATTTAGTCTAGAGAAATCCCACATCCCACTCTCACTGAACTTCTCCCCAAAACAAACATTTACATATACTGAATAATTTTTACTCTTCGCATCAGGAAATGTTTTATTATAAACAAATATACTTATCACTATTTTTAAATAGGAAGTATCCTTTCTCGGGCTGGCATGCTAGTTCTGGGCCCTCCATCATCAAGTTGCCCCCTTCCTTTCACAGCACGGCCCCCACCGGTCCCTCCTCTAGGCCAGGCAGCCCTCGACCTGCCGCTCATCTACCGGCCCTTTGCACAAGCCATGTTCCAATTTGCTTCTGAGCCTTGGCTGGTCCCCTTTCGTTGTGCCTGACACGTCTATTAGAGTCCTGTCC
>PVIJ01024983.1:0-11363 GCA_004024925.1 Scalopus aquaticus
GAGGGAAGGGAAAGGGCACAAAATGGAATAGAAAAGAACACAAGGGACCATGGAGATGGATCACGGGTGAATTGGTGGTGGGCTACCCAAGGGGAATGCAAAATGTAAAAGACATAAATAACAATAAAAATATATATTAAAAAAAAAAACAAAACAAAAACCATTCTTTCTAACCATATAATTAGAAGAAAAGACAGATGGCATTGTTGTTTTTTTTAAAAGATGTATCTTTCATGTCTCTAAGTTTTGAAGCACAAGTAACACAGTTTAAAAATGTTTTAATAACCTTATTGCTAAATCTAATATTTATAACTTTTCTGTGATAGTTTCAATTGATTATTTTATCTCCTTACAATGGATTATATTTTTCTTGCTTTTTGGCATACTTAGTAATTTTCATTAAATTCTGGGCACTTCAATTTTTTTTTTGGTTTTTGTTGGAGGCTGGATAATTACATTTTCCTATAAATATTCTGGAACTTTGTTCTATCATTTGGTTAAATAACTTGGAATCAGTTTGATTCTTTGGTCTTGTTTCTGAGATTTGTAAAACAGGACTAGAGCAGTGTTCCACCTAGAACTAATTAATGCTTAGTACTGAGGCCATATCCTCCTCCCCACTCTATCCCAGAGCCTGCAGCCATGAATCTTGAGGTTTTCAAGTTCTGGCTCGTGAGAACATACAATTCCCAGCCCTTTATGAGCACCAATTCCCAGCCCTTGCATGAATCTTTCTCTGGCCACAGATAGTTCCCTTATATGTATGTGCTGGTCAGTCCTCAGCTGATTACTCAAGAGAGAACCATCTGCAAACCTCCAGACTTTAGTCTCCATGCAGTTCTCTTTTCCTGTACTTGGTTCTAAAAAATCCAGCAGCCGTGGTTTCATCACACTCTCAGTTTTGTATTCTCAATTCATTGAGTTTGCCTGGCTTTGCCTGGGCCCCCCTCTCTGTGCTATGGGCTGGAAACTCTTCAGTAAGCTGGCACAATTGTAGTGGTAACTTCCCCTTCACTTGTTTCACATTTCTTAGGACCACTGTCCTTCTTTGTCTGATATCCAGTTCCTGGCTAATGGTTATTTCATATATTTTGCCTTTTTTTTCATCAAATAAGAATTAACCAACCCTTTATTTTGGCCAGAAGTGGAAGCCTATCTTTAAAATTTAAATCATACTTTATCTAAAAATTCTCTATTTTACAGTATTAAAAAGAATTGATTTATGTATTTCTCAATTAAAGCTACAGTTTTCTTCACTGGAGCACTATTCCTGACCAAGTGAATTGCTCTTTGCTTTAATAGCAACCCCATTCCTCACTCTAAGATGTTAGAACAGAGCTGCATCTGAATATAAACCAAGCTGCCTTAAATCACTGTGTGTGTACTTCACAATGACTGGCAAAACAACTTTAGTTCTAGGTACAGCCACTTGAACCAGAGAAGCAGCACTAAATCTTTGCTTCGCTCAAGTATGGCCATTCTGTGGTTTGCTTTACAGCTCACACGTCAAAGACATTATGAGGAAGAAGATGAAATTCAAAGGTAAGATTTATAAACATATGCTTAAGTGTCCCTGAAAACTTTAAGCTGAAGTGGATCTCTGTGAGTCCAAATCCTCCTGCATATGCTGATGTCTTCTATTTGGATACTACTGGGACCTATTAAGTGACTATGTAAATTTGACAACAGAGAGTGAAGCAACAGTATTTATTTGATAGTGTTGAACTGGGGCAAGGGTAACAGTCTGTGAAGTGGTACCAAATGAAAACTGCCTATACACAGAGAAATGACGGGGATATATTCAGGCTTATATGGAAATATTAATGTATAATATACATTACAGAAATACTGCAGGCTCTGCAATCTGGATTCAAATCCTATTTGTGACTATTAGAACTGTAACTTGGGAAGTCACTCACCCTTCTTGTCTTAGTTCCCAGAGTACTACCTCATAGTGTTGTTGAGAGAATTAAATGAAATATGGGAAAAGCACCTAGAACAGTGCCTGAACATAATGATCTCAATATAAGCATCAGTTATTAGTACCATCACATCATTGTTATTATTATTTAGGAAAACTGCATGTTGAAAGGCAGAAGAGAATGTAGAATATCAACAGAGAAGGTCTTGAGAAAATGGAATTTGAATTAGGCTGTAAGCATGGAAAGAAGGGCCTCCCTGGTGGCGCAGCGGTTAAGCGCTGGGCTGTGGAGCTGTCCGCAGCAGTGGGCAGCAGTGATGCGAGTTCGACGCCCAGCCGGGGAGAATCCCACATGGTGCGGCAGACCTCTCCTCCCTCACCCGCTGCTCCCCTCAGCAGTGTATTTCTGATCTGCCTGTTCTGCTCCCCACTCTGTCTCTGGTGAAGCCTTTCACCACTCCACACCTCTGGCCTGTACCCCAGCTGTATAAAAAAAAAGAAAAAGCATGGAAAGAACTTAAAACAATGGAAATGGGCAGGGATTCAGGTTATAAAAGAAAGTGAGCCACAGTACAAAGGAAAAAAGTCTGAGATATGAGGAAGTCTAAGTGGAGTGTGTGATGTTGCTGGAAAGCAGAAAGTGATAAGGCTGGATGGAAGGGTGGAAAGTCACAGGGTTTGGCAACTGTTTAGATGTGGCAAGTGAGGGAAAAGAGGGTGTCATGTGTAACCTAAATATAAGCTGGGCATCCACATGGCCCAGTCTCAAAGAAATAATGAACTGAAAAAACAGTCTAGCAAGCAAAACTATTTTAAAACTGACTCAACATTTAGCTTGTCCTTTAAGACCATTAAAAAGCATGCCATGTAAAAGCTTTAGGAACAATTCTTAAAATTCTTTTTCCTCTCCTTAATTCTTATATCCCATCAGCTCCAGAGTTTCTCATTCTCTTAAGCCCTCACTGTCCATTTTTCCTGTCCTGAAAGTCTCTCAACAACCTTGGTCCTTGTGTTTTAATCTCCTCCTCTTTCCCTTCTGCCTCTTTTGTCTTCTCTCTGTTTATCTGTTCTCCTGATTTTGAACCATGAAGCCTAAGGTCCATCCTGAAAGCACAGAACTCTCTTTAGAAGCAGGCTTTGCAAAGCTATCAAAGACAATAATACTGTCTTCCTGGGTATGTGGTAGAGAGATCTATGTTATGCCAGAGTGGTATTAACAGTCTCATGTTAATATATTTTTTTAGCTCACCACACAAAGATAACAAGTTTTAAGCCTAAGTGATAGGATAGTGGAAGTATTTCGAGGAAGTAGGGAATTCAAGGAATGGAAGAGCTTTGGGGACAAGATGATGAATTTGGAACCATACATATATTGATGTTTCAGGATCATTTCAAGTATAGAAAGATAAAAGAAAGCTGGGTAAACAGGTCAGGGGTTTAGACGAGTGTGGACATCATCCTCAAAGTTGAAGGTATGAAAATGAGTAAGAAGAGAAATACAGAGAACATATAGAGAAAGATGAGAGCTAAGGATAGAACTTTAGAAAATAACTACAATTCAGAGTTGTAGCTGACAAAAGGATTCAGGAAAAGAGGGAGAAATTCCGGTGTCCAGGCCTCACCCAGACCAATTCCACCAGAGCCTCTAGAGATAGGATTCATACATTAACGTTATGGACAACTTCCCAAGTGATTTGATGGGCAGCCAACCACCATTCTAGTGACTTATGTGATGTTGCTGGATTTTAGGGTTGTGTGGGAAGGCAGTTATTAAGGAATAAAGTCCTAGTTTGTTGAATTTAAAAGCCAAAAATTGTTAACATTGTCATTTTGCAGAGGAAGCTGAGGCTCAAAGAGATCCCTCATTTTGTGAACCTAAACAAGAAATTTAATGAGTTTTCAACCTCATCCTTACCTCCCTCTGCCATCTTCTTCATCTTCTCTTCACCCTGCTCCTACTCACTCCACCTCAAACCCTGCTTTGAGATTTTCTGCCTTTTGTTTCACTCCTGGTGGTGCAGTCCTTCCAAAGTCTCTCAGTTCAGATTTTAGAATGCCATATTTCTGTCAGGTTAGTGACTCAACTGAGGTACCTTCAGCAGCTTCAGACCAGACCACTGCAGAGCAGGACTGTTCAAGGGCTCTTTCACACCTTGTGAGCCTGGAAGATCAACCTCTAGAAAAAAATGGGGTGGAGGAGACATCTTGTTTTTTGAGGTGCTGGAGGTGCAGAAGCCCTGACTTCTAGCACAGCCCCTCCTCAGAGGCTCCGGCAGCACCCTCTTTACTGTTTATGAAGTGGCGTCAAAGTCTGGGCCGCAGCGGTGAGGCCTGCCAGAGCTGATGAGGACGCAGCATTTGTGGGAATTCTGTGACTCCAAAAGGCGAAAGGTCAGTTTCTTTTCATTGACAGTGTTCTTGCTGCCCGAGGGTTTATCTCTGGGAATCTTGACTGGTTTCCAGGGTCAGGCTTCACCTCCATTGTTAGCTGGAAACACAGGAACAGCCCTTTTGTCGTGCCAGACTGGGTCAGACATTGGACCTCATTGCCCTCAGCACAGTAATCACACCCTTCCCCTTTAAGTGAAGTTCTGCACTCTTCCAAGCAGCTGGAGGAGAATTTAAAAATATATACAAAACTGCTTATGTGCCTCCCCTACACATACATTTGGACTTGATTTGTGCTTCCTTCGGTTATTTCATTTTCTCTGGAGTTCACAAAATTACCCATGAATGTGAACCAACATTGGAATGTACCTGGTACTTGAGGACATGCCTGAAATCCCCTGCAAACACTTGTCTCTCACCCCCCTCATATTCAGAAAGGATGTGCACCATAGCCCTGAACTCACACATGACTCCCTCGGCCCACACTCGCACTAAAAGTGGGTTCGATTCGCATACCTGCCTGTTACACCCTGGCTCACACATTCCCACCTGGAGCTCTGTGTGGACAGGCCGGCTTATTTCTAGCAGAGCCATCATCTGTGTTCACAGGCTCTTCCAAAGCACCCAGGTTCCTGAGAAATGAATGGCAATAGAGAAGGGAAACAGGGAGCCCCCCAAATTGCCCGCTTCTCCATCTCCTGCACTGACGTCAGGGCCCACTCGGGTGCTGGGCCTGCGCTGCCTCACCGCGGGCTCTGGGCCAGGGCTGGGGCAGCAGTCTCCTCCCTGGCCACGACTGCTGGGTTCCTCCAGCTGTCTCCAGGGCAGTTCTCCCTAAACGCAAACTATTAGCATTTCCTGTTAAAACATTTTTAATAAATAAATGAATACATCATCTTCCCAACCCAAAGCAGGTCTGAAAGCAGCCTAGGAGCTACTCTGAGCTAAGGACGGATGGGGACCACCCAGCACCAGCCCACTGGCGTGGGGCCAGAGCTGCTTTTGTTTGAATTCCTGTATGAGTAACTGCTCGAACTGACGCCAGCCAAACGCAGTGAAATATTATTTTTAATATTAAATAAATAAATGGTGGGGTGTGTTGATCTTTTTTATTTTTTTCCCAGTAAATTGCAGCATCACAACCTAAAAGCGGCTCTTGTGTCCAGATTTCCTCAGATAGCAGAAGGAAGGTTGACATTCTCTTTGACCTTCCTCATGGAGCGCCTACTCCCGAGACAGAAAAGTCCCAGTTGGTGTTGACAGGACCCTATTTGGGGTAAGTTGGGAGTTCAAATTGGAACCAACCATTTTTGTTAATTTTCTAACTTAGTTTCCTTTTAATATGCAAAAAACACATGCTCTATATAATCTAAAAATCAGAAAGCACAGATAAACAAGAGGTCGAAATCAGAAAGATGAAGAAGTCGCTGAAGCCCCGCTAGTTAGTATGAGAAAACTCCTACTAAATTTTGGTGAATGTTCTTTCTAGATTTTACATATTTTGATGTATACATCACACTCAGTGAATGTTGATTTTACAAAAATGAACTCACACTGTACACGTGTATTTTTTTTTTACATGAGATTCATTTGGGGCATCAATTTTATACTCTCCTACAACTCTACTTGCCAAGGGTGCATAATAACCTGTCACGAATACGCCTCAGAAGCTCAGCCCATCTCTCTCTCTCTCCCCTTTCCAAGTCTTTGCTAATATAAACAACACTCCAGTTTAAAAAAAAAAAAAAAGGAAAGAATAAATCCTTGTAGTTAAATCTTTGCTTACATCTTTAATTATTTTCTTAGGATAAAGTCCCAAAAGTAGAATTTTAAGACCTGGGCTACATATTGTCAAATTGCCCTCTGGAATGATTATACTAACTTAGGTTGCCACCAGCAAGGAATCAAAACGTGTTCCCCATTTGTTCCTCTGTCACGGTGTCTATGATTCTACAAAAATTATCTTTGATAATTTGTTAGGGAGGGAAAAGGAGCAGTCAACCTTAAACATCTAAGGCGAGAGGTGAACCACTTAGGATGCTGGCCATTCTGAGTGGTGGGTGGCTGCAACAGGGGGCAGTGATGGGAACAGATGACAGAGAGCTGACCTGCTGTGATGACAGGCGAGAAGATACCTTGACGCCGGCATTGCGGGATGAAGTCAGAGCTCTTCAGCCTCAAGACGGGAGACTCTGGCACAGGGCTTTCCTAAGTGTATTCTCAGGGAAATGCATTTATATGGGAGGAAAAAACCCTGAGGTCAAGGAGGTTTTGGGACTAGTGGGACGAGCAAGGTTTGATCAGTTTCTTTGCCACGGGATTTTTTAGAACTGATAAAATGCTAATGAGGTTTGCTGAAGCCCAAGGGGGGCTGTCAGCGGTATAGGATGTTTCCTGAGCTTGTTTACCCTCGGAGCCAGCCCCTCCCCCGCCCATCTTTTTTCTTTCCCACCAAGCACCTATTGGATCTAGTGCTTGATGGAACTCACCTCAGCAAATGCAGCCTGAAGCCCTAAGTGGAAAATGTTTTTCACAGAAAAGACAGAGAATGGGAGGTAGGACAGGAAAAAAAGGGATGTGGGAGAGAGAAAGAAAGAATAGGAAAAGCAGGAGAATAGAGAGAAGTTAGAGAAAGGGAGAGAAACATAAAGGGGAAAGAAATGGAGAAAGGGAGGTAAAGAGAAGGGAAAATTTTGGAGAATGAGGGAAAGAATTGCTAGGGAGCCCCTGTTTGCTAGCACCACTCACCACTGCCTCAGGAGAGACCCACATGCCTGTAGGCTCCTCCAACCTCAACTGCCACTACTGGCCACCCCAACACCCCATCACTGGCTGAGGCGGTTACCCATCTCACAGCCTTTCCTCAATGGCTATTACTTAAGATGCAAGAATTGATTTACAAAGGAAGCTCAGAACATAGAAATAGTCAGCCCTAAAGAAACCCAGAAAAAATAAACCGTTCCATGTTTTTGTAATTTCTTCTTTGTCGCTGTCTTTTAGTGTTGTGTAACTTCTCAGAACACAATGGGACAGGAGGAGAACTAAACAAACACAGCCTTTTCAGTCAAGGAGTCTAGTTGCCTAAGGAGCAGATGAAGGCAACTGACAGCTTTTAAATGCTAGCTGAGCCTTTCACCCAAGAGGGCTTGCTTTCAAGCAAACTGAAAGCACCAACGTGGTCACATAAATTCCTAAAAGCTTAAATGCTGTGCATGTGCATAGGGCGGAACCCTTTAGAATTCCACAGCAAAAAGATATTTAATTATTTAATGGGGAGCTAGTTGTTAAATTTCAAATCTCACCACATGCTAAAACACAAACAGGCATTTCAAAATAAACTGATGGAGCCTTCCTTCAAATCTGAAAGCCCTGGCGAGCTCAGAAATATGAGATAGGTTTTGAAACAGTTGCGTTAAGATTGATGTTGGAATTCCTAGAAGAGCGATTCCCAACCTCCTAGTCACCAAGACAAAGTTTTTTAGCCTTGTTCTCTGTAGTCACTTCCTTAGCTTAGGCCTGCGTTCCATGCTCATGTCCACCTCCGCTCATGGCTTCAGTGCTGGACACACAGGTTGACCATTAATATTCCAAAAATGTCTGAGGTGTGTAAACAAACTAAGTCACAGTGACTAGCGTTAACACACCCAGGTTAGCAGGGAGTTTGTTCAATTATATCCGAAAGGAAAGAAACCTGACATTTAGTTACCCGGTCAACCCTCTCGCAGATAAGGAGCTGGCCCTTGGTATTAAAAAATCAGACAGAAGCCACTATTATTAACTTTGTAAATGCCTTAGCGGGTGCCAAACCCCAAAGATGAAAATCCTCACATTTGAGATTTTTTTCTGAAAACCATCCAGGTTTCAATATTTGTTGCTTCTTTAAAGAGTTGACTCATCTTGCGCCTCTAAACAGGATGTCTGGGAGGGCCCCGATGCGTCTGTTCTCACCCCTGTGCCTGTGGCGGGCATCTCTGATGGATCTCTGTGGTCTTTCCCACTGGGTGGTTTTTATTTCTTAATACAATGTTCTAGACAATCTAGGAGTCAGAGCTGGTGCTGAAGATGAAGTCAACTTGTCTTTCCTGCTCTACTCTGTCTTAGGTGATGTGTTCAGAAGGCAAGTACGGGGGTACAGGCTCCGAATTCCTATGGGTAGGGTAGCTTGAAATCCTATAGTCAAGATGGAGAGATTAGAATCACTTGAGAGTGAGATCTGACTTCTCTCCCATCCTGTTGACAGCTGGTTATAAATAACCTCTCCTCTCTCTTGCTGCTTCCTGGGCTTCTCTTCCTAGGACAGGTGCAAGGACTGAATGGTGTCAGAATGAACAGGAAAGCTTACTCCAAGAATGGCTTCACTGGGACTGGGGTAACTTCCAAAATGGTCCTGGGATAATACTGCCACCATCCTAGAGGGCAGTTTCCTGGTCTCCTACATCCTTTTACTCACATTAGAAAAGCAGAAAAGATGCCATCTTCCTCATGAAGAAAGAGAAGCTTAAAGAAGTTTAGTGATTTTGCAAGGTCATGTGGCTAAGAGGGATGGAATTGGAAAAAGAATCTGGTTTAAAAACCCCAACGCCAGCACTCTTTCTGATGCACTTGTGTTACGTATTGGGAAGTAAGCTTGCCGGGATAGGCAAGGTGGAACCTGGAGACTATTTCCAAGTTTTGAGATAAAATGGCACTTCTCAAAGGTTTTTTGAAAATATTTTGATACAAAGGGCTAAGGTCTTCACTCTACTTCTGGCCAACACTGGCATTTCTGCTAAGGATCACTTTGAGCCACAAAGTGATACAGGGCTGTCCTTAGGAGTCAGCACCCTGGCAAGGGACATCAGCACCATCCACAATGGCCAGACTGCCACTTTGTGACAACAGCTTCCCTACCAGAACCAGGCCAGGAACTGCCGGCAGAGCTACCTGGACCTCCATGGAGGTGAGAAAGCAGTGATCTCAAAGAGGGCACGTGCCTCTGTGTGTTAGTGGTGCTGGCATGTGGACAAGTTCTGTCCCAGATCCTGAGTGTCAACCAGGTTAACTCTTGAACAGAAGGAACATTTTCTAGAAAGACAGAAACTGACTCCACCCACCTTCCTCTGTCCTTTGTCTTTTCCTTGGGGTGGTGAAGGGAGACCAGGTACAAGGGGATTCAGGACCTCATCCTGAGGTCCTGAATTGTGGCTTAACTCATATTGTAAATACTCATTGGGAAAGGGAGAGGGGAGTATAAAGGCCCATCGTAATGTAGAATGCAAAATTTGCATGACTTTTTATGAAAAAAGTGTAAGATTTCAAAGATCTTGGTATAAGGGGGGGCTCTTTCTGCCGGTGCCCCCAGATCTCTGATAATCTTCTGTTGTTGTTCTCTGCTTTTTTGGTGGAAATGAATGACAGGTACTGCTCTTCACCATGCCGCTCACCTCTTATTTCCTCCTCTTTCTCTGTTACCTCCTCCTCCTTTGTCTCTTCATTTGTTTAGGTTATGTTGCCACCCTCAGGGTACACCATATTCAAGGTCATTTCAGCGGGGCTGCTGTGGTTCTGGTGAGGGCTCTCTGCTTGGCTTTCTGGCTTACAGACTGTTAATCTTCTCACTGTGTGTTTGTGTGTGTATGTGTGTGTGTGTGTGTGTGTGTGTGTGAGTGAGAGAGAGAGAGAGAGAGAGAGAGAGAGAGAGAGAGAGAAAGAGAAAGAGAAAGAGAGAACTCTGTTCTTACAAGAACATTAATTCCACCATGAGGCTTTACTTTCACGACCTCTTCTAAACCCAGTCACCTCCCAAATGCCCTGTCTGCAAATACCATCACATTGGGCATTAGGGCTTCACCAAATAAAATTGGAGGGGACACAATATAGTCCATAACAATCAGTTAGGATGATTTCCTATATAAATAACACAAGACCCAACTCAAAAAGCTTAAACAATTCAGGGTATTTTTGGCCTAGGTAACTGAAGACAAAGTAAGTCACCTCCCAAGATGAGTTGATCCAGAGTCTGAACCTTATCATTAAGGACTCTGATGTCCATAGCATTGACTTCAGACTAAGACTGTGTTCTTTCAATGAAGGGTATCTGAAATGTTGAGCTTCCTAGTTTACCTCCACAGTGCATGCACATGTTGTGGACACATTTCCAAAGCAATCACTTTGGCCAGTGGAATGGGCTCTACTGATTTACACAAACCAATCAAAGTTCATTCCAAGAGCTGAAGGAAGTTTGAAGCCATCCACATTCCACAGCTGCTTATTATCAGGGCAAGAGAGTGATGGGAGGTGACTATTTGCCCACTACAATTTTCTTTATAACACGATCCATTTTAAATTGTTGACTGTGTCTGGCACAAGGAAAGCTCTAAGAAATATGAACTAACTGACCATTTCTTTATTATGAGCTGTCGTGAACATTCAGGGAAGGGGTAATAATAGAATGGACCCGTCAGAAAACATAAAGGGAAATGCTGTGAATTTTAAGATCAACCCCCGGCACTGAACGCTTAAGTTCGGGCAACACATACAAATTCAAAACAGGGACAGAAGTTCGTGGCCCTCTGGCCCCGTGTGGAGTTTCACTGAGTCCACAGTTTCATTGGTACTCACTTTCTTCTCCAGGTCTGGCAAGAGCCATCTTCATTCTTCTTCCATGTGGGAATTGACATTACATCATGCCAGATTGGCAGAATCTCAACTTTTACTTTAGTATATTTACCATGACTTATAGTTACTTTGCAAATGGTTAGGCTGGCAAGTTTTATGTTATGCATATTTTACCACAACTGAAAAAAAAGCTGGGAGTCCTATGTGGGATTTCCTTTTTTTAACCTTACTTTTACCATCATTAAAAAAAAACAAACCGGGCCTCCCTGGTGGCGCAGCGGTTAAGTGCTGCGCTGTGGAGCTGTCGGCAGCGGCGACGCGAGTTCGACGCCCGGCCAGGGAGAATCCCACATGGTGGGGCAGACCTCTCCTGCCTCGCCCGCTGCTCCCCTCAGCAGTGTGTTTCTGATCTGCCTGTGCTGCTTCCCACTCTGTTTCTGGTGAACCCTCTCGCCGC
>PVIJ01024984.1:0-11359 GCA_004024925.1 Scalopus aquaticus
AGAGGGGATCTGGTGGTTCTTTCTTCTCCTTGATCAGTCTTTTTAGCTTCTTTCCAAGTTCTACTCACCCGTGAGGGTGTTAGATTTACGTAGCGTTACTGAATCTTCTCTGGGTTTGGCTGATGTCTCTTTATAGGCAGCTTTTCTTTTGGGAGAGTTGATACTAGCGTCCCTTCACCGCCATGTTGATGACGTCACCCTGTGTGGTTTCATTTCTGAGCATTCAGTTCAGTTCTGTTGGTCTGTCTTTTTTTTTGTGCCATGCTATTTTGATTATTATGGCTTTGTAGTGTAATTTGACATTTGGAAGTATAATATAATATCCTCATTCTTCCCCTTTTTCGTCAGGAAGAAGACAGGGGTGGCAGCTGTGACCTCCCAGGGCCAAAACTTAGTGAACACTAACAAAGGGCATATTGCTGTGCTGCAGCTACACTTACTCCCCCCTCCTCCATCCAAGAGCTTCAGGACCTCATGTTAAAATGCTTCAGGGCACCTTGGATTATTGTCTTACAAGACCACCTTAGCTGATTCCTTTGTAACTCGGGGACTGACACATAAACCCTTTGTAGTTGTGTTTGAGTGGAGATTTTCTAAGATCTTGTAACAGATGCATAGTAATTAAAATCATGATGTTAGTGTTTTCTTATTTGCTGAATCATCTGAAAACCTGGGGGCTTCTCCTTTAAGCCTGGCTTTTCCTTGAATTAAAACTTCCTTTGTTACCTGAGTAGGAAGAGGTTTCTACACCAAGGCAATCATGATCTTTTCACTCCAGATAACTACTTTCAGACATAGGAAATATCTTACATTCTTCTTACATTTTTGTCTTGGTCCTGGTCGGCCTAACTGACATGCTTCATCACAGGGGTGGATGAATTTGATATTCACTATTGCTTCCCTGTGCTCACACCAGCTGACACAAAGGACTTGGGGGTGATGGTGATTAAATATGATTTTGTTCTGCTTGCTCTGTTGGGAGGACAGGCAGCTCTATATCAATAACAAACTCTGGGTCACTACAGCTTTCCACTTTCAGCATATTTTTTTCCCCCTGGGTCTTCTGTGTGATGCTTCATTTGTCAACGTTGACCTAGGTTGTCTTATCTGGGTCACATCTTTCTTGGCCTTATTGTGTTATAGGTTTTGGCTACTTGTTTCTGGAAAGCATCCCAAGCACCTCCAGACCAGGGTTGCATCTAAGGGCACCTGCTTGGTGCCCCCTGGGTAAGTGTTGGCATGTGGAGGGACTCTGGCTGGCATCTCCCGTGGGTGGGGAAAGACATCCCTGCAGGTGGCCTGACCTTAAAGTGCCCTGAACTCTGACTCCTCCCTGCTGCTGGGCGGAAAGGAGGTGCTGTGGCACTGTGGCCATTGAGGGTCATATCGTGTGTGACAGGCTCAGGGACACACTGGAAATGAGTGTCAGCAGCCCCTAGAGCTCAGCTTTTTTAGGAAAGAAGAAGCTTTATTCTTTTGGACCAAGGGCCATGGGCCTGGGAAGCTGTAACTGGAGGGGCTTCTCCGGGGACACTGGCTGTTCCCCTTTCTCCTATTGGTCCTAATGTTAGAAGTAAGAGTGAAAGGTTGGGAGCCTTTGGTTACTAATCAGTCTGGTTGTTTGGGGATAGTGGCAGAGGAGCTGTGGGCCAGAGTCCTGGACTGTTTGCTGCTCCTGGAGGGTCCTGGGCAGCTTCCTGCCGATGGTCCTTCTGCAGGTTGTGGGTTTGTTCTATTTCCATATGTGTTCTGGCGTCTGTCCATTTGCACATTCAGTCTCTCCCTGCAAGCACAGTGTTGCATTTAAGTGTCACAAATGAGCTGATCCCAGCTATTAAAGCTGGGTTATAATCTAGTGTTATTTCTCAGAAGACTGAAGTCCCTGATTTTTGCTAAACAGACATTTCAAGAAATTCCTCCTGCTATGATGTTAAAGAAAAAGGAAGGTGAAAGATGGAAAGATTGCCAGAGATAAAGTCCATCCTGCAGAGTCTGGGATGTTAGGATGGACACAAGGACAGACTCCAGCTGAAAAAGAACTCCCTGTAGACTCAGGCTGCGTTCCCAATATCCAGAAACCTCGAGGGAGGTATATGGATATTGTCCTCTTAGCCTGAGAAAATTTCTGTCATGGTTTTGTTACATAAGCTTCAGTAAGTTAGCAGAGGAACAATATAAATGACTTCAGGGGTTTAATTTGGCAAATAGGCAGTGAATGCGATTTCAGCTGTTAATCCAACAGGCTATCCACACAATGCATGCAGACATGATTTTGGCCCTCGGGGAGTTCATAATTGATTTGAAAAGGAAAGAATATTTGTGGGGTTTTTAAAAAGATTTATTTATTCATATAAGAGCTCGGATATAGGCCAGAGGGTGAGAGGATTCACCTGACAGAGTGGGGAACACAGCAGGCAGATCCACTGAAATACACTGCTGAGGGGAGCAGTGGGCGAGACAGGAGGGGTCTGCTGCGCCATGTGGGAAGCTCCCTGGCGGGGGATTGAACTCCTGCTGCAATGGCTGGTGATAGCTTCATAGTGCTGAGACTTAACCCCTTGAGCCACCAGGGAGGCCCCAGGAAAGACTATTTGAATAAAAGTGTAAGAAAATAGAAATTTAGAAGGAGCCTCTATCCCTCAAATAGAAGCAACCATCACATTAACTGCTTCATTTGCCACTGCAAATGGGAAACTGTGAACAAATCTAAATACTAGAAATGTTTCTGACATCCCATAACTCCAGATTTACCATAGTAATGGCTACAGTACCTGTTTCAAGAGACACTGGAGTCAAGGGGTTTTTGACTTGCAGAAGAAAATTGTCTTATTAATAAATAAAAAGTGTTTTCTCCACATGATGGTGCACTCGCTTCTTTGAGTTGCTGGAACCAAACACCACAAGGTGGGGGGCTGAATGCCACAGAATGGGTTCTTGCATCCTTCTGGAGGCTGCAGTCATGGAGATGGCAGGGTCACTGTCTCTAGAGGTGTCTGGGAGAGCAATGGCCGACTTTTCTCCCCTTGCTCCTGGGATTGTCACAAGTCCCTGGGCCTCTTGGCTTGTGGGCACTTCACTCCAGTCTGCCCCCAGCTCTGCCTGGCCTCCTTCCTGGGCTTCTGTGCCCCCTTTTCTGCCCCTTACAAGGACACTGTCCCTGGATTAGAACCCACCCCAATCCAGTGTCATTTCAGTCTTTCCTAATTTAATCTCTAAGACCTTGCCCCCTCTGATTCAAATCCTTCCTAATTAAATCTGCCAGGACCCTATTTCCAAAAACAATCACGTTCTGGTGCTCTGAGTGGATGTAAGCTTTGGGGTCTTTCTCCTAGTTCTCTGACCAGGTCTAGTCCCTCAGCACCGACTGTGTCTTCTTCCTTTGCTTCATTTCCTCACACATCGAGCAAGTAACTGTATGCCTTATTTGCTTGTTTTTATTATCTTTGCCTCCCATGTTCAATTCTTTCTACTTTCATATTGATTTGCAACTTTAGAGCACTAGATTAAAAAAAAATCAGCATGTCTTCAAATCTCTCAGACTGAATTAGGTTTCTTGAGGTCCATAGAAGCAGTTGATAAATAATTTACATTAGGAATTTTGTAAAGAGATAAATATCAGCAAGTGTCTCGACTGTTCAGAATCCTTGGTGATTTTTAAATCAATGAAAACCTTACGTAGAGACAGCAAAGTATTATCATCCATTCTCAGGGGTCTTTACACATTTCAGATTTCTTAATTCGACTACTCTAACGTAGCTTATAATATTAATGCTTCTTTAATATTATCCAGAATTCATTATATCCTAGATCTCAGAAATAGGGAATAAAATTCAATCTAACACTGTAATCTTTAGAATTGCAAGAGGTTTTAGTATGTAAAAAATGGTAAAGAAAAACTAGAAAAAAACATGGGCAGATATTTTTGAAGAAAAAAAAATCAATAACTTCTGTGGTGATAGTAACCTTACAAAATGCCACCAGGACATCAGAAAACAGTGGTGATGAGACAAATGTGTCTGGGGATGTGGTTTATCTAACATAAGGAAAACCAAAGCAATATTATTTCCAAGGACAGTTGTTGCTTCTTTCTTCAGTTTATAAAATTTATGTATAAATATAAAGAGGAAATTTAAGGCAAGTAGAGATGTATTATGAACCATGTGTTCTGAGCATCCTTTAGATGGTATTGCACTTAGGAAGATATGTTTTAAGAAATAAATTTGATTATTTCGTATCATAACCTGAAACTTAGCAGATAGGGAATGTACTATCTGCTAGACAACCTTTAATTTAAATGTAATGTTTTAAAAATAAAAACTGCAGATTTGACAAAGTTGCCTTGTAATAATCAATACAAGAAAATTGTGTCTTGGGAAATTTCTGTATCTAAGACATAATGTACCTGTGGAAACCAGTGATAATACTAAGGTTAGCGTGTGCTTACCAAATAATCCATTAGAATGAAGCCATCCTGGTACTGTTTTTTCACTTTGGGGACTGGATCTCTCCATAACATGGTGATGATGTTCAGATCAGCGTGGAAACTAAATTAGAAGAGTTTCTTTGATTTGGAAGCAGCACATGGGGCGCACAAGGAATTTCAGTGGCTAACAACACTGTGCGACCACAGAACCCTTTATGGAAATTGAAATTTATGCCAAGGGGGGAAAAATCAGTTAAAAGGGAGGGACAAAGAGAAGGGATTTCAGAGAAGACCAGACTGACCACTGACACTTTAGTTTTTAACACAGTGCTGTCACACACCAACTGTGTGGTGAGCAAATGCATGATTAGAATGTGACTGACATTCAAAAGCACGTGCTTAGTGGAGGGTGGCCGTAAGTAAGGCCTGGATGTTCATAATCAGCCCAGTGGCCAGATGAGTCCCAGTCCCTTCAAATGCTGCAGTGATAATGTTCCAACGCAGGCCTTTTTGAAGTTCTGAAATCCGTTTTACAACCTGAGATTGACTGTTTTGAACAGCTCTAATTATGGTGTTCTTTTTTCCTTCTTATAATGGGAAAGTTTAGCGTTTTATAAAAAGTTGAAAGTCATTTGATGAGTAAAAAGAGAAACAGTAGACTATTTTCTTTCTGTAGAGTAGAACTGGATAGCAATGAGTTACTTGTATTCTAAAGGGAATTAGGAAAAAGTGCCCAAAGTGCGTTTGGTCAGCAGTATTTCTTCAAACAGTGGGTTGAACTATAAAGGTCATTGAAAAACAGTTTTGAGTTCCTTAGTGACCTTGTAGTAGGTCAGGCCTAAGTTTTGGGGTGTTTTAATTCTATGTTTTTCTATTTTTTTTTTTCTTGACTGTCTAGAAATACAATTGATTTTTGCTATCTTTACCTTCTGTTACAATGGTTTTATTAAGTTCACATGTTAATTATAACCGCTTATCTCTGTTCTCTTGGATGTTCTGTGTGCACCAAGTCATCTATGAATAATGGTCATTTTATGTCTTCATTTCCTAAGCTTGCTTTACTGCATTACTTAGCACTTTCAGTAAAATGTCAGAGGGAAGTGGTGATAGCAGGCTTCTTTGTCTTATTCCTGATCTCAAGGGAAAGTTTTCAATATTTCACAGTGAAATGCAAGGTTTGCTGGAAGATTCTTAATAGATATTTTCCATCAGCTTCATGAAGTTTCCTTTTATTCTAGGTTTACTAAGAAAGTTTTCATTAATGAAGACTGAATTTTACAGATGGCTTTTACTGCATCAGTGGGAATATTTATTACTTTTTTCCATTTTTTTTAACGTAGTGCATTAAATTATTTTTCTTTTGTGGGTGGGAGGAATGCTACTGAAGTATAACATGCATGCAGGAAAGTGCAGAAATCACAAATGTATAATTCACTGAATTTTGACAAATAAAACCAGAGCGGTCAGCTCTTACATGGAGAAACAAACCACTAGCAGGATGCCAGCAGTACTGGCTTCTTTGATTACGGAGGTGAGCAAGCAATATTGTGACTTCAAATGCCTTTTTGGTTTAGCTTTGAGGTGGGGCTATCTGACTTCCTTCCCTCCACTTTTTTGTTTGATTAATCCTTATTGTTGCAAGTAATTTTAGTTCTTTCTCACTGCTGGATATTATTCTATTGTATGAATAGGTGACAGTCTGTTTACTCATTCCACTGTTTCTGACACTTTTGTTTGCATCTTGTTTTTTTCTGTCATGATTAGTGTGTTTATCAACATTTTTGGACAGGTCTTTTGTGACTGCATCCATGTATTTTTTTTTTTAACACATACCCCTAAGAGTGGAGATTGGTTGTGGATTTTCTCAACTTGAGTTGACATCATCCAGCTATTTTCCAAAGTGGTTGTACCAATTTACCCACCCACCAACAGTATTAGAAGGAGCGTTCATAGTAGAGTGTGACTAAACAATAGGTGTTGTTATTATCAGGGAATTCCTTTCCCTCCTGTAGAGGTGATGGGGGACAGTGAGAAGTAGTGAGGCTGACCTTAGATAAAATGGGGTAAAATTTAGGTGGTCTCTGGCAGTTATATTTTCCTTCCACTGCTGCTGACCATAATTAGCCTGGCAGCAAGAAGCCACCCAGTCGGTTAGAATTAAATTAAACCTTTTATTACAGATCTCCTTTAAACTTACCTTGTGGAGTGACAGGTACCTGGTGTGATAACTCGTGGGACCTGGGCAGCCTGTAACCATCCTGGTAGATGTGAGAGTTGGGGGTGGTCGTAAGAACAGAGACTATGGATCTACAAATGGCAGGACCTTTAAGAGATGTTTTCCCACGTTGGATTTTTTCTTCAGGATTGTAGTGAGTAGTCAGTGTTGATTATTCCATCCATTATCCTTAGGATAAACTTCTGTTTTAAAGCTGATAACCTAATTAGGATAGGGGGAAGGTCTGGTATATAGAAATTCAGCTTCTCTATCTCTTCATATCCCTCGAATTTCCTTTTTTAAAAAAGTAAATCGGGAGAAAGTTTTAATATCTAGATTTAAATACTTCACATAGCTGAATGGTTTCTCAGAAATTGGTTTCCTTTTTATTTATTTAATTTTCTTACCTCATTGTTCAGTTTTGTATAATATTTCATTTCTCCCCTCAGGTGTGATCCCCCTGATTTTCCCACCACCACATAGGAACCCATGAACACAGTCCTTTGTGTGCTTCCCTTCCCTGTTTTGACCCCTCTTTCTGCTCCTCCCCTGCTTAATGCCTCAGATCTATGGTCTGCCTGCTAGTTTTGTCTTTTTCCTGACTGTTTGTTCTGTGCCTCTATCTTCCACCTATAAGTTAAACCGTTCGTATCTCCCTAGAATTTCTTCACCCCATAATCAATTGGGGCATTTCTGTCCATTTGATCTGGTTGCCGCAGAAGTTTCTTTTGGAAGATGATTGTTTTTGCTACAAAACAAAAAGAAACATGGACACAGTATCATTTTTCTTGATAAAGTTTTCTGTTTCCCATCTCAACCACCTATTAACCATTTTTTGTGCATTTCGGCTGTCACGTGGTGATAATGTAGGTGCATGTTTTTCTTTTTATAAGGGTCATTCTGACATATTGTTCAGGTTTTTCTTTGTTCGGTTTTGTTTTTAACCACAGCAACCTTTCTTTGTATTTTTGTCAAATAATACCTACTCTATCAGTCAGGGACACCTAACTGTGATATTTTTATAATTCATAATATGAGTTGTTTTTTGCAATCTAACGGGAAGGAGATTTTTTATATCAGCGGGATTTTGGCAAAGCAATTACATCTCGATATATATGACCTGACATGAATAAAATTTTCTATTATCTAAAAAGGAATGGACTCTGCTAAATTATTCTCAATGTTGCTATAATAATTGGTAAGTCAGAAAAGCATGATATAATTAATTGTTTAATTAGAAGAAAAGGCAAATTTCTCAGCAAGGCATCAAGCATTGTATAAAAAAATCCTGTCTTTTACTTATGGTAGATTAGGTTTTCCATAGCAAACGAGGCACTTTTGAGAATTTAGTTTGCCTTCAGCCTTGTTGTTTATTCTGGCCCAACAACAATGATTAGTGGCAATGTTTTATAACATGTGCCGGCTAGAAGGGGATCCGAATTTCCTTTTGGCCTAATAACATCCTGCAGAGGAAAGTAATTTGGGTCAGGAGGTGTCTCTCTGATGATTCAGACTGACCTGGAGCCCCATTTCTAGGAAACTAAGTTAATGTTTGTTTCCATTTATCTTTGAAATATTCCTATAGACTGACTTCCAAGTACTGAGCAGTTACTCCAGAAGGATATGAAGGTACAGAAGTCATGCATACAGTATAGGAGCCTATGTAAAAGCTTGTTGTACGTTCCTGGTCCCGAGAGGCCTTTAACCTAGTGCAGAGGTTGGTGTTGACACTGATATACTTTGAAGTCCCAAGCGCCCCCTCCATTATCAGAGTTGAGGAGGTAACTGGTAGGCAGCGGGTCAGGACCTGCTCTTCTGGTGATTTGCTACTGGAAAGAACTGGGCTCTGTTTTGCAGGCGTGGATGCAGCTCTTCTCTGCTTTATGCTCGGGTCTGGTCCTGCCAGGGACAATTAGACCAGCTCTCTTTGAGGATTCCCACTGCTGTTTTTTGCGATGAATATGGCTCATCGTGTTTTGTGGCTGCGGTGCCCCTTCAGGGCATCAGACATGACAGGTCTCTTAGAATCTCTACAGATTTTGTTTTTTTAAAGATATATTCTTGCATACAAGCTGGGGAGCAGGCCAGAGGCATGGGGCAGCAAGAGGGTTCACCAGAGACAGAGTGGGGAACAGAACAGGCAGATTGACACTGCTGAAGGGAGCAGCGGGGGAGGCAGGAGAGGTCTGCTTCACCGTGTAGGAATCTCCCTGGCTGGGCATCAAACTCACACCGCAGCTGCTGATAGCTCCACAGTGCAGCGCTTAACCTGTTGCACCGTCTGGGAGGCCGAGTCTCTACAGATTTTGACATCGTAGAACAGACTCTGTTTTCCAGTTTTCCATGCTTTCTCAAGGGAGTCCCTCACCAAAATGAGACAACTAAGCTTCAAAATAGTCATGTATAACCAGTGCCTAACACCAGGCTAAGCTTAAGCTCTGATACATGGGAACCAGTTTGGAGAACTGGGTTTTTACCTCACTTCTTGAGCATCTTCATACTTGGCATTTTAGCACACATAACCCCAAACCACCTGGCATGGCCTTTTTTTTTCATAGCGACTTTACCATCTTTATAGATGTTCCATCAAACATTCTGTCTTGTCTGACAAATACCTTGTTCCTATCTATTCCCGGTCATCATATCCCCGGGTGAGGCTGGCCCTAGGTCTGGCTGTCACCAGTGACTCTCCCTTCTCTGAAATCTCTGCACACCACTCCTGAATTTTCCCAGCTTCCCCTTCTGGTACCCCTACTCCATCAGAGCTCCCCCAGGCTGGCATCCCCTATCTGGAGCTAGGCGTGTCCCCAGCCTCTTCCTGTTTCCATTTCTCTGCACATGTGCTTTGGCTTCCGTAGCCATCTGTTGTAATCATGCTCCGTAGACTCTCAGCATTGCTGCCTGCAGGAGCCAACGGGTGATGCCCCGCCTTGTTGAAGAACATGTCCCCGCCGTGTCCTGACCGAGCAGCTCACTGGGGCCAAGCGGAGCCTTGGATCTTCCTGCTGGGCTGGCCATAGTTCATGACCACTGCAGGGGGGCGGGCTTGAGCACTTGGGTGACGTGTTCCCTTTCAGGGGATTTTCCCAGCGACCCCTGCTCTCTTCTTTCATGGAAACTGAAGCAGAACCACATCTGGAGTCACCTGGGGGAGACTTAATTCAACAGACCAGTTCAACCAGAGGCCCATGTACCAGAAAAATTTTATCAAAGATTATAACGATTCCACCAATAATTTACAGCCAGTAGAGATTCATATAACTTTGGCGTTATGGCCCATGCTTTCCACTGCCATTATGGATTATTTCAGCAGAGCTTCAACATGAAAACAAATAGACGTTAATTAAAAATGACTCACCAGTTTAAAAATATATGACTTGCCATCTCAACTCTGTAACATTAGCATCTAGGCCATTGCACTCGGGGAGCAATTATGAGTGTTTGAGTGTGAAATGCACACAGAGGCAGCGTGGATTTATTTTTAAATCAACTTAATTGTACAATAAAACAGTGAGGGGAGAAGACATTTATCTTCCGCACAGAGTAATTCTAGCCTTGGTGCCACTGCTTGAAGAAGCCAACAATGAGGCTCTGGTTAGCCCAGGAGATGCCACCCAGTTCCTGTCTGAGCCCATGTGGCAGTGAAGTCGGGAGCTTGTGCCTCCTGGGGGGCCGGAGGTGGTGGTGGGGTCTGCAGTGGTCCTGGGCAGACCTCCCCACTGGAAACTGAACAAAAGGGCAGTTGTGGTGGTCTAGGGGCAGCCGAAGCAAGCAGACGCTTGTGTAAACACCGACACCGTTTCCACATCCATCTTTGACTTCAGAGCCTGGCTCCTCTGGGTCTGGTTCGTGGGGGCTCCTGTAGGAAGTGGCAACATGGGGCTCTTCATTGAGTTGGTTTCACGAGGTGCTGTTCTCCAAGGCATTTAATGACAACTTTTTACTTTCAGTGTTTTTTATTTTTAAAGATTTATTTAATTATGCATACAAGAGCTGGGGTATAGGCCAGAGGTGTGGAGGGGGGCAGTAAGAGGATTCACCAGAGCCAGAGTGGGGAGCAGAACAGGCAGATTGACTGAAATACACTGCTGAGGGGAGCAACGGGTGAGGCAGGAGGGGTCTGCTGCACCATGTGGGAAGCTCCCTGGCTGGGGATCGAACTGGTGCTGCATTGGCTCTGGATAGCTTCACAGTGCTGCGACTTAACTCATTGCACCATCAGAGAGGCCCCTACATTCAGTATTTTTGAATATGAAATAAAAGGTGAAAATGGAAGCTGGAAAAACAAACACAGATGAAGGAGAGTAACACAATTTTGGGAGAAGGAGAGGGAAAAATGAGATGATTCTCAACTCAGGATATAAAAATTAAGCTCAATCACGTACAGTCGTGTGCCTTCAGATGACCCCAGAAGCAGTCATTCCACTGACATTTCAGAGCTCCTCGAACGCCCAGCAGTGTTGTGTGATTCCATAGGGAAGAACTTACTGAATCCTAACTGTGCACCTAGTGGTTCTTGAAGTTGCAATCATACTGTCGATGTCTAAGAAAACCAGCTAATACGCCCGGCTGGAGAAGGCACAGAGCATTCGTGATTAATAATGGAAAGCAAACACGTTTGGGAAGACATTTTGAGACTAGACATTGATAATTTTGAAGCAGTAATCAGGTGTGGGAGTTGTGTGTGGTGTGTGTGTGGGGGGGATGTGCACAGGGGTGCA
>PVIJ01024985.1:0-11242 GCA_004024925.1 Scalopus aquaticus
CAGGTCTTGACTGTATTTCTAGCACCATGGGGCTTGAGGCACAGAGGTCAGTCAGTGTTTAATGAATCCACTCACCAGCTACTGTTCTCCTGTTGTGCCCCCGTAGGTCTGGTCAGAGGGAAAAGCCCATCTCCTTTTTGCACTTTGTGGCTTCTTGACTCCAGCACAACACAGAGTTCTCTCCACAAGCAAGGCAGATTCACTGAATCTGAAGGGACATTTCAGGCCTCACTCAGTGACTCCCCCCCTATAATGAGAAAATAAAATATTTGACAATTTTCTCCATTGTCCTCCTAGTTTGTTTAGAATTGGGCTGCATTTTGCGTTGTTTCTCCTATTCAGAAATGATGAATACTCCTTAAACCAACACAGTGTTATTTGCAAATGAACTTAAAGAGGAACAAAATTGCACAGGGCTGAAGCGGGCTCCAGCAGCAGCTTGGAAAAACACATTTTTCAAGGTACCAGGCAAAAGGAATTTATCCAATTTAATTTTCAGGTAGGTCTATAAAATTAATAAGTATTCTGACTGAAAAGCATAATTAAACCAACGGTGAATGTAAATGAGGAAGGGAAGTATCGTGCTATGACTGGAATATCGTTTTGCAACCGAATGGCCCATACCCAGAAAACAAATTATTAATGCAGTCTTATTTCTTGAGAATATTCAGAGAAACAAGAAAGCTCTTGCTGTTCTGCATAATCATCTTCTTGGGAATGTATGAGCAAAGAACAGCAGGCTCAGCTGGAACAAGTAGTAGTTTCCACAGCACTGAAGCCGAGAGGTAGCTGCCATTTTTCACATCCAGGAGGAGACTGCATAAAACCCAAACCCACCTCCCATCTAATGGCAGGCACTGTTAGCAGCAGTCTTCCTGCTAACAGAACCTCAATTTTGTTTGGGTGAGGAGGTCAATGTGCAAGCTCCAGAGAGGAATCATGACTGGTCTCAGCCATTCTGGCATCCCAGTTATCCTTTGCTCAATACCTGATTTTCCAACTCACCGTGTAACTAGGAGTAGGCCAGATGGCACTGTCCTGGCCAATGAGCCACCAGTGGCTACCTGTTGGGAAATTCTGCAAAATATGTCCTCTTTCAAAAAAGAAGAGAGAAGCTAAATGGTCTTTCCTGAATGCCCTGGCTTCTCTTATCTTCATTCTCTCCTCCCTGTCTTTGACTGTAGGCATAATGCCTGGAGCTGTGACAGCCATTTTGTAACCCTGAGGCCACAAACATGAGTATAAAAAGCCAATATGCTAAAGACTGGAATCCATACTGCAGTGGGTCTGGGTCTTTAATGACATAGTTGAGTGCTGAACCAATCTTGGGATGCCTGTCTCCAGTCTTCTTGTGAGTGAGATAAGAGATGTTGATATTGTTCAGGCTACTGTTGATTAGAATTCTCTTACTTATAACGGAACAGAATCTTAACTAATAGCTTCCCCAAATTCAACCCCTCTGTAGTGTCTCAGAAGTCACCTCTTCCTCACCAGCCAGACCTCTGCTCCCCAGTTCAGGTCTGCTCAGCTTTCATCTGAACTTTTGCTACTTTTTAATGTCTTTTAATGCTTCTTCCTGCCTCCAGTCTCATCCAGCCCTTCACCAGTGGAGCAACCTGGGTGATACAGTGTTCCTTCTCAGTTCAGGCATCTACCAAATGCCTCTTCATCCTTTAGGGTACTTTATGGTCATTATCAATCGCTACCTCCTTTGAGGATCCATCCCAGTTTTCACAGTTAAAACTCATTGTTCCCTCTTCCCCACATATAGTAATTTCCATGTGTATTTCCAATTTTTTTCTTTCCTTCTTTCCTCCTTCCTTCTCCCTTCCTCCCTTTTCTCTCCACCATTTTTTCCCTCTTCCCTTCTCTCCCTCCTTCCCTCATCCTCTGTACCAGAAAATGTATCTTATCATATCTTTCTATTTGTCCAGCTATCTTGTGGTCTGAGATGATATCTTATTCCTTTTACATCTATAACACCTCACTCAGGATCTGGCACCTCCTAAAAACTCCATATTCATGGACCAAATTCAACCTTAAGTTCAGAACACAAAGTAGTAAACATGACTGAATAGTCTACACTCATGATCTACAGACTCCAGCTAGAGGGACTCAGTAAACGAATAATTGCAGCCATATAAGTTTGGGACCTGTGGGAAATGCCCCAAGGGGAATGGGAAGGTGTGAGGAGTGTAAATAGCATGGGGGTCTAATTTAGATTGTGGAAGGGGGTCAGGCTAGGGCTGTTGGAGAAAATCTGTCAAGTATGTTGAAACCTTCAAGGGCACAAAATGGAAGAACTTGGGGTTGGTCAAAGTACAGTACTGGAATAAGTCACTGTGGCCATGGCCCAATGAGAAAGGGGAGGGGGCAGGAATCGGACCGTGCAAAGCTCAAAAGATCCTGGAAGGTTTTATTTTGAATATAGAAAAGTTTATTTTTACTGATTGAAATTGTCCAATTGTGCCACACATTGGTGTATATTTTAATTTAGTCAAGTACTCCCAATGTACAGAAAACAATGATTATGAACTTTTCAAGTCATGTGTTAATAATGTATATTTAGCTTTTCTTATTGTTGAAATAAGTTATTTAAATGCCAATTTCCCAAATGGACTGAGACAGCCAAAATTTTGGTCCTTCTTTACAATTCAACTTTAAAACAATGATTAGCAGTAAAACTTTTAAAATTTCTTTTATTGTGATAAAAGTGTTTAACATGAAATCCACCCTCTTCATACACATAATTGCGTAATACAGTATTGTCGACTGTAGGTACAATGTAATGTTGTACAGCAGATCTCTAGAACTTATTCATCTTGCTTAACTGAAATTTTATGTCCATTGATTAGACACTCCCCATTTCTCCTTCCTCCCATAGTCCCTAGAAGCCATCATTCCATTCTTTTATTCCAGGAATTTGCCTATTTTCATACCTCGTGTCAGTATATTCATGCAGTATTTGATTTTATGGCTGGCTTATTTCATTCAGCATTATGTCCTCAAGATTCATCCATGTTGGGGGCCTCCCTGGTGGCGCAGCGGTTAAGCGCTGCACTGTGGAGCTGTCGGCAGCAGCGATGCGAGTTCGACGCCCAGCCGGGGAGAATCCCACATGGTGCAGCAGACCTCTCCTGCCTCACCCGCTGCTCCCCTCAGCAGTGTATTTCTGATCTGTCTGTTCTGCTCCCTACTCTGTCTCTGGTGAACCCTCTCGCCGCCCCACACCTCTGGCTTGTACCCCAGCTTGTATGTATAAATAAATAAATCTTAAAAAAAAAAAAAGATTCATCCATGTTGTAGCATATTGCAGAATTTCCTTCCTTTTCAAACCTGCATAGTACTCCACTGCATGAATATCTGTACCACATTTTCTTTATTCAGTCATTGGCTCATAGACATTTAGGTTGTTTCCATAAGTGAAGAATTTTTGCTGTTTAGTCCAAGTGCAATGGGAAGCAACTGAAGGGTTTAAAGGTAACGAGGTCTAATTTGCATTTTGAGACAGTCACTGTTGACTCAGATGAGAAGATACTAAAAGGGAAAAAGAGTGGAGGTAAGGGGTGAGTTAGGAGTCTATTTTAGGAAAAGATGGCAACTTGGTTTGGTGACCTAACAGGGGAGGCTGAGAGCACTAGGCAGATAAGAGAGACTTTGGGGAGTTAAACTGACAGATTTGCTAGTAGCCTGGATGTGGGACTGGGAAGTTGGGGGAGACATAGTTTAGAGACATGGGGCCATCTGTACCTTTACCCTCTTGCCTGGCTGCCTCCAGCATCCCTTGGGCTGTGGGTGTCGGAGACAGGTCATCTGTCTCCGAGCAGGTGCTGGAGTTCTCATCCCAAGCAAACCAGCTTAGAGGGAACAAAGACAAAAGCTTTTTCCTTCTAGAAAAATCAATGAAAGTCATAAACAAGAAGAAAAGATATGAACCCTGCCTCCCTTTCTTTCCACACATCTGTCTTTCCAGAAAGGTGCATGTGGCACTTCCCAATAATTAAATCACATGGTTGGAAGGCAGCGTAAGGATCATTTAATTCTCCAAAGTCCATTTCTCTGGAAGATGTCCCAGAGGAGTAAGGCGTGCGCAGTTTGCCACAGGCCTCGGGCTGCGAGCCGCCTGCCTCTGTCATTGTGGTTTCTTCCCACCCAGACTGGGTCAGGATTTCCTTTTATGAACCCTCAGAGCCCACTGCACTTTACAGCACTTACAGTCTACATTTCAATAATTAATCGTACAAGTAGCTGTGGAAGGTCCCGTTGGGATGGCAGACATGCCTGGTTTGGTTCAGCCTGCTTTCTGATTCCAGACTTGTTTGTTAGCACTGACTTAACTTACCCTCATGGACTCACCCCGACATCCGACCCTCCCCCTGAGCATCCCCGGTGCTGATGAAGGGCATCTCAACCCAAGCTGCACCCTTGGCCCACTGACTCAGGGCCCAAACCCCAGGGGCCATCTCAGCTCAGGTGACCACAAGCCCTGGGGCCAGTGTCCGGGAGCTGACCTCTCCATTCTTCTGGGTCCTCTTTCCAAGAGCGAGAAAAACACCTCTCATCACAACATAGTGTTCACCAGAAAAAAAAAAAAAATAAAATAAAAGATTTATTTTTTATTTATACATACAAGCTGGGGTACAGGCCAGAGGCGTGGGGCGGCGAGAGGGTTCACCAGAGACGGAGTGGGTAGAAGAACAGGCAGATCAGAAATACACTGCTGAGGGGAGCAGCCGGCGAGGCAGGAGAGGTCTGCCGCACCATGTGGGATTCTCCCCGGCTGGGCGTCGAACTCACGTAGCCACTGCCGACAGCTCCACAGCGCAGCGCTTAACCGCTGCGCCACCGGGGAGGCCCAGAATATTGCAGGCACTTTAGTACACAGCTAAATGCTCAAATGACAGCATTATGGACAGGAACAAGTATGGCTAACACATGTTGCCATGTGCCAGGTGTGGTTTCCGTGCCTTACCTGTGTTAACAGCAACCTTGACAGGGGCTGCTGCTAACATCCCCATTTAAATGTAAAGAAATTGGAATAACTCAATAAATATTAGGTAATAATATCATCAACCAACGTTCAGTCGACTGTACTACCTGCCAGGTATCACGCTCAGTCTTGAGAACACATTCTTTCCTTCTAGAAATTCACAGACCTGCAGAAAAGGTAGATAAAACCATAACTAACTTAAAGTGCTAAGCTCATGGCAATGAATGCAATCATATGCAAATATTGCGTGAATAAGCTCTCTCTTCTGAGGACACAGGAGAGGATTACATCTAAGGATGGTACAAACTTGAAAGCAAAAAAAGAGAAAGAGAGAAATAGTTATATTAGCAATTAAAAATAGCTCCCTACCAGTCTGCCCAGGCGAGAAAGATCGTGCTTCAGGTATGAAGAGCCAACCGTAGATCTTCCTTATGGCCACCGTCACCTCCCTGTCTGCCTCAGTGGAGGGTCCTGAGGTGGGCGGTATTGGTTCATGTGAGTGTGGAGTGGGCCCCCTAAGTCCAAAATGGCAGCCTCATGTTAATGACAGCAGGTTAGGACGGGACTGTGACCTGTATGAAGTAGGACGAAGGATGCGCCTCCAGGCCTGGCCCCTCTCAGTGCCCTCACCCCCTCTCTCTGATGACCACGCTTTGAGCAGAGGAGAGGTACGGATGGCATCACTTGTGTTTTCAAAAGATTGCTCTGGCTGCCGTGTGGAGAGCAGACGTTGGGAAGGCAAGAGAGGAGGAACATTTAAGAAGCTACTGCCGTGATCTGGGGTGGGCTGAGGGTGCCCTGAGCCCAGGTGTTGCCCCTGAGGTGGCAAGGCGGAGCTTGGGTCTGCTTTGAAAGTAGATTTCGTGGGAAGTGCTGATTGGTTGGGGGTTGGGGGGGGGAGAAGCCCCGAGAAGAAGGGAGGAAGGAGGGAGGGAGCCCCATTTTCTGAAATGGGTAAAGCTGTACTTGGTCAGATGTGAAGGGGAGCCCAGTTGGGCACCTTTGGTTTGAGACGCCAACAAGACACCAGGCAGAGCTGCAGGCGAGAGGGTCTTTACGGAGAGACCGGTTTGGAGGCAGAAACATAAAGCATATGAACAAATACATTTAAACTCAACAATGAAAAGAGAGGGTGGAGGGAATAGGTGTAGACAAGTAAGAGGGAAAGTAGGAAGAATCTGTCCCTATGTCCCTCCAGCACTGAAAGCAGAGATCTGTGTATAGAATTCAGGAAGACCTTGAACTCCAAGGGAAAAAAAAAAAACCACTCTCATTTTCACTAACTCCTAACTGAAATTTGATGTGTCCCCCAATGGACAAAATAAACCACAGCAAGTTTGCATAGCTGTGACCATGTCACCAATCGAAATCACAGATAATTATCATGTTGCCAGCATGGTGGATATTTCAAAATGTCATTTACACTGATCATTATTTTGAAAATCACAAAGTCTTTAGAATCTGCCACTGCATCTTTGTTTTAATGTGTTCATAAAGAAGCCCATCTCTTACCATTTCAAACATTCCTTTCATTGAGCATTTTGATAACCCATTATTCAGTGTGCTTAGTTGCTTTAGATGGAATGCATTTTGTAAACTTTTTTTTAAAAATCATTCTTCTGAGCAAGTGTCTGTATGTTTCAATGGTCCAAGTCACAGGAAAAAACTGGTTAAAGAAGACAGTTGGTTTAAAGGTTAAGGGATCAGGGCCTCCCTGGTGGTGCAATGGGTTAAGCGCAGCACTGTGAAGCTATCCAGAGCCACTGCAGCATGAGTTCGATCCCAGCCAGGGAGCTTCCCACATAGCGCATCAGACCTCTCCTGCCTCGCCCGTTGCTCCCCTCAGCAGTGTATTTCTGATCTGCCTCTTCTGCTCCCCACTCTGTCTCTGGTGAATCCTCTCACCACCCCACACCTCTGACCTACACCCCAGCTTATATGCATAATAAATAAATTATATAATAAATTAATCTTTATAAATAAATAATAAATATAAATAATAATGCATAATAAATAAATCTTGTAAAAAATTAATAAAGGTTGAGGGATCAGCAAAGGAGGTAGAAGGAGGCTGACCCCTAGGCTAAGTCCACCAAGCTGGGCATCTCTCTTCCTCCGCCCTCTCTCTGATGCCCACGTCCCCTCTGCCTGCACTCAGCGAGGTCAGATTCTAAAACGAGCAAGCCAGAGCTCCCTGCCCTCAACACTTGTGCTGTCGGGATGGGGACATCCTCAGACTGTTCTTGTCACATTCTTGCGCCCACCAAGGGCACTCGCTGTCTGCATGTTCCCAGGGCTATCCTTGCCAGCATTCAAGTTCAGGTGTTACTGCTCTGCCACAGAGAATTGACCCGGTCTTTGTATTCTCTTGTGCTTCCTTTCTTCAAGAAGTGTTCAGCAGGGGCCTCCCTGGTGGTGCAGCGGTTGAGCTCGATGCCCAACCAGGGAGAATCCCACATGGTGCGGCAGACCTCTCCTGCCTCGCCCGCTGCTCCCCTCAGCAGTGTACTTCTAATCTGCCTGTTCTGCTCCCCACTCTGTCTGTGGTGAACCATCTCGCCTCCCCACGCCTCTGGCATGTACTCCAGCTTGTATGTATAAATAAATAAATCTTAAAAAAAAAAAAAAGAAGTGTTCAGCAAAGAGAGAGAGAGGATTCCTTTAGAGAGCATGTTCTGTCTGCGTTGATTCCATCACAGGAGGAATCCGACCTTCTAAGAACGGATCACACCTCACAAGGCCACCCGTGGGCAATGAATTCTCTTCTTCTCACGGCACCTTCTGTTATTTCCTGGCTCTGCTGAGTCCCTCCCCAGCTTCGGCTGGAATCAGGCACTGGGGGGAGGGACCAACAGGGAGTTATTTTGATTGTTCTTTTCCAGACTTTTTATCCAAAAGCTTGTGGGTGCCATTTATCCCACGGCACCTCTGAAAATAGAAGCACCAGAATGTTCAGATCTGCATTTTGGGCCTTGTAGCTTGAGGCCTTCTATTTCACTGATGCCATTTTTGGATGCAACAAATGGCTGAATAGATTTTCTTGTCTCACGCCACTGTCTTGAAGCAGTGGGGGGAGAGCACTCCAGAGCATCACTGTGACCCAAAAGGAGACCGAGAGGCAGAGAGCGTCATCCTGCCCATATGCTGGGCAGTCTTCATCATTTGCCACCAAAATAGAGAAAAGAGTTGACTGCAAAAACAAATATCTATTAATGGACTTTAAAAGACATTGGGGACCCCACTTACTAACAAGCACAGCTCCATCCCTTCTCCACCATGGTAAGATGGGGTGAGGATAATGATCTCTATTGAATGAAAGAATGTACAATAGAGATGATTCTTGAACAACACAGAGGTGAGGGGTGCCAAAACACACCCCCAAAACACACACCAAACACACACCAAAACCCAAGGATGCTCAAGTCCCTTAGAGTTGACCCTTCATATCCTCACATTCTGTATCAGTGGATTCAACCAGCCAGCCAATATCTTGGTTGAATCCAAGACGATTAGAAAGAAGTTAGTAAATTGACTTTTGCAATTCAAGCCCATGCTGCTAAGGTCATCTGTGGTTTTGAGGAGTGGAATCTTACTGTGAGTTCACCTTAGCAGCAAGGAGATATGGTCTCTTCTTAGGAAAACTCTCTTGATAAATGGTTTAGATGTAAAGGGCAAGTGTACCTGACTGGAAACTTAGCCAAGTACTTGGGCTAGAAATGAACCCTGAGAGATAAATAGAAACACTGCTTAATAAGGAGTACATGAAATAAAAATTTATCTTAATAGCCTTGGCTTAGAAAGGCCTTTCTAAACTTCACCCATTCAATAAATACTTTATGTGCCAGGCACTGTTCGAGGGTCACGGGGAACACATGTGTGTCTCTACATAGCTGTCCATGAATATGAATGGGAGTTGGAGCATTTGGAAAAGTGTTGCAAAAAGAAGGCATCAAGACACTCGAGGTTTCTTACCACTTGGTGACTAAAAAGGGCGTGGCCATCCACCAGACATGCCAGAGCCCCAGTGCCCAGCTCCCATTCACCAGCCATGCTCCCTTGGTCGAATGACTCACTCTTGGGCCTCTGTCACCCACAGGCTTGTTCCAGAAACCAGATGAGATAATGGTGTGAAGCACTTAGCACGGCCCCTGCTCAGGAAAAGCGCTTCACAATAATCGCTGTTATTAAATAAACACTCCTTGTTCTCTTAGTTCCCCAAGAACCTGACCTGCAAAAGTGTACTTTCCAAAGAAGCTGGTGTTATATGAGTCAAGTACAGTCATTAGAAAATGCTCTTTTTCTGCTTATTCCCTAGAATAAGGAAGATGTTATGTTCTTCTCTGTGCCCTCTCGTTCGGTCAGTGATGCGTGTTCGGTGACAGTGTGGGTGTCAAAACTGGGAGTGGGTGGAGTATGTGGAGGTCAGGGACAACCTACAAACATCCTACTATGCACAAAAAAGCCCCAAGCAAGGAATTGTCTGGCAAAAAATGTCAGTAGGGTCCAATCTGGGCAACCCCATTCTCCAAGGAGTTGGCTTCATGTTCATCTACAGACACCCTCGTTCATTCATGCACATGGTAAGCAAATATTTGTTGAAGCCACACTATGTGTGAGCCCCTTTGCTAGGTGTTGGAGATACAGTGGAGGGTAAGAGGGACATGATCCTGTTCTCCTGGCGATTATGTTTTACTGGCAGAGACAGTAATTGCATAAGTAATTGCTAAGCCAGCAGCACACAGCAAAGTTAGAGTGTATTTTTTAAAAGAATTATTATGCATGCATACAAGAGCTGAGGTGTAGGCCAGAGGTGCAGGGGTGGTGAGAGGATTCACTGGAGACAGAGTGGGGAGTAGAACAGGCAGATTGACTGAAATATACTGCTGAGGGGAGCAGCGGGGAGGCAGGAGAGGTCTGCTGCGCCCTGTGGGAAGCTCCCTGGCCGTGGATCAAACTCGTGCTGCAGTGGCTGCTGACAGCTTCATAGTGCTGAGACTTAATCTGTTGTGCCACCAGGGAGGCCCAAGTTAGGGTGTGATAGCAGGAACTCTCCCAGCCTAGGGGCCCGGAAGGCTACTCTGTAGAGGTGGCATCTGGACTGACACTGGAAGGATCGGGCAGGATTTAACTCTTAACCTTGGTGTTCTCATCATTGTGGGTTGGGCCCCAGGATGCAGCAGCCCCTGGCGTTGTTATTCTTGAAATCAGAGAGATTGAATGGCATGACAGTTAAGGATGTGGCTTCTGGAGCCAAAATGCTTTGGTTTGTAAACCACCTTGGGTGACAGTCTGCCTTAGTTTCTTCCATCTGTAAAACGGGAATGAAAATAGTTGCTTCCATGATAAAAATTAAATGAGTTAATGTCAAACACGCATGCAGTCAGCACTACCTCAGTATTAGCAATGAGTAGAGTTAGCATTGTTATTTGGAAGGAAGAAGTTCTTTCCACTCAATCTGGCCCACAGATTCAGGAAATGATGAGAAAACATGACAAAATGAGTTAATCAATGTAATCCCATTTCTGAAAGGGAACTTGGCCGTCTTTCATTGAAAATGACAGCATTTGAGGCTGGGGGCAGGACCTACAGTCCTCCTAGAAAAATGAGTAGTTGTGTGAGAACTGCAGTGGGTGCATCATGGAGAGACAAAGATGCACCATCCAAATGTTCACAGGTGCTGATATTTTCAGACTCAGCTTCGGAGTCTTGATTCTTTAAATCCTTGGCAAACAACTAAATTCTTCCTTCTTTGGAGCTCCATTTTCATGGATTGAAAATGATACTTTTATACCTCGCATGAAAATATTCTGTAGGGGATTCTGTCTTTTTTAGGAAAACCAAATGATTATAAGTTTTAAGTATGAAAGACAGTAAAACAAAGAGATTGATGATCAGGCCCATACCCTAGAAATTTTGGGGAAAATAAGAGACAAATGAAAAAGGAAATATTACAGAAGAACATCCAGCAATAGGGCTAGGAGCAAGCCATTTAAAAGATCAGAAAGAGAAATATCTGAAGGAATTTTTATATCACCTGTGCCTAAATGTCAATTTCAACTTTAGGGCTGGGTAGATGTCATTCCTTACTGCAAGCTTTCCTTAAAGAGCGCTACAACCAATTCAATGTCTTTTGTGAGTTAGGGGCTCAGAAAATCGAGGAATGTTTTCTGATATTACTACATTTGCGATGGTGAGATTGTGATAAACAGGAAATTAGAACCAGTGGAAACCATAAAAATGTAAGGCCCTGCC
>PVIJ01024986.1:0-11357 GCA_004024925.1 Scalopus aquaticus
GTAGACATTGTCGGCTCCATATTTGATTCAGGAAATACTGTAAGAAATGATGAATAATTTACCTAATTAGTTATAGGTTTATGAAATAATAAAGCACAACCTATTATTATTAAATGATTTCATCAGATCTATGAACGTTATATAAACTTGGCTAGAAAAATTTACAGTTTCTCAACCCTCTCTATTGACACAGGGTTAAATCTCAGCACTATGACGCCATCAGCAGCCACGGCAGCACCATTTCAACCCCAGGCCAGGGAGCTGACCCACATGGCACAACAGACCTCTCCTACCTTTCATGCTGCTCCCCACTGTATCTTGATGAATCTCATTGCCCATACCACCACACACACCTCTGGTCTACACCCCAGCACTTGTATGCATACTAAATCTTTAAAAAAGAAAAAGAAAGACTTACGGAATCTCAACACAATTCCCAAAGCAGCCATCAACAAAAGGCACATTACTCCTAGGATCCCAGAAATCCACCTCCATAGAGAGGTCCGAAAAGCTGTAGAGAAAGAGAGGTAGGATGATGACTTCAAGGAAAAACACAGAAGTTGAAGTTCTCAAAAGTAGAAATAAGAAAAACCAAAGTGTTCTTTGATTGTGTAAACCAATCATTTTGCCAATGAAACCTTGGAAAATAAAGACATTCCATTCAGAACTCCACCAAATTCCAAGATTTGGGAAAAGCGTACTTTGTATTCTTCAGTGAGATAAACCATAGTTTATCTTTTTTCCAGCTCTGTGTCAGTAAATTAGTAATAATTACTTTTATTTTGACAAAGAAGCTTAGAAATTGTAAGATGAGAGCAACGGACACAAACTTCTGTTTTATGGGCTCCCATAACAGATATTTACTTCCATTTCTCAACAAAACCACAAGACAGGCAGTATGTATCTTGCTAGGTAAATGAGGACACTTGGGTCCATTAATAATCTTATTTTTTCAAGTATCAAAGTTAATAATATCCAACTCAGAAACAGAATGAATTTGTCTAGACTCAGATGCTTTCCTCTAACTTAGTCTATCATATTGAAAATAACGCATCCTGAACGTATGTCTTCTAATCTCAGTGTTCTGACAAGTGATCAGTTACGGATATCTCTGTAGACATTCTGTGGGGAATAAAACCTCTAAATGTCTAAATGTTAATGTACATATGACATTTGATAAAGTATTGCATTATCATTTAATGTTAAAATTGTATAAAATTAATGCCTTAAATTACTTGACTGTTCTTCCTAGGATTCAAGTATCAGGGCATTTAAAAAAGAAGGCATTCATTTAGATTTCAAGAGGGTCTAAGTCCCACTAACATCAACCATAGATTTACTTACATGTTATTTGACTAGCAGAGCCAATATGAATGAATATGGCAATTATTCTTATCTATAAGAACCAACTACATTATATTAAAGTGGTGAGAAAAGGTGAAAATATTTTTATTAATATCATGAATACATTCAGTGAGTTGAAGGGGACTGTACTACAACTATACTGAAATAGTTCTGGAATAAATGAGAATAGGACATAATTCTGCATTAGCATTAGCACATTCCCAAAGACTGTTGTCATTAACAGTCCAGTGTATCACTATTAATCTGGGTGGCTTTTCGATATTATAACACAAATGGCAAATGTTTAAAAGACACTTATAACCATCATCATTAATATTTGGCATTTCCTATTTCTATGCTCAAATTATAATTTAACCAAGTCAATCAGTTCTATTTAGAATCTAGTGCTCTCAGAAACCACTCTTCAAATCTTGACAAAGCTTCAAAAATTTATTTCTAAGTTACAGAATAAAGAGCCACAATAATAAAATTAAGTGGAAAGTGCTGATACATGGGAAACCTAATAAGCTCACTTTTCCCCCCAACCCTGCATGCAGATTAGCGATATCCATGAGAAACTTTTCCTGGTTATTTTCATGTGCTAATTGTAAGACTTGGGCTGCACATACCTGCCATGAGAAATGGTGCTTCCAAGGTCAATGCAGGTGGGAGATTCGCTAATTCACGAAGGATGATGGAGCACAAAGAAGGGTGTTGAATCACGAAGTTGAGCTGTAGGCTAAGGAATAAAAGCTTGTATTGGAAGAAAATGAAAAGAAAAAAAATGGTGCATTCAAGCAGTGTTCTTAAATCCTCTGTCGCTGATGCACAGGTGGAGAGTATGAACCAGAAGCAGCAAAATCACTAGCTTCTAAAATATCCGGAACCACAGCACAGGAAATTCTTACACACTTGAGTAGCGAGAACTCCTTGATGATCACAAAAGAAGACAGTGTGAGTTGTTTTTTTTTTACATGTTTGAACATCAAAATCATTTTTTAAAATGTATTTGGGTAGGAAAAATATAGGCAAACCAAAGGAAAGTGTACTTAGTACCATAAAATTCGATACAATATTTTCCTTTCTAATAATAATAAGCTTTCATCATTTACCTTGTAAAACACATTAAAGCATTTGGCATATGTTAGCTCATGATTTGTGAAAATAGATTAACAATGAAAATGAATAAATCTTATTTTATCAGTGAGAAAACTAAATCATATTAGAACCAAGTATTTTGTCAAGGTGACTTAAGTTTGAAACAAGAATAGTATTTCTCCACAACACACTTGCAATATATTTTAAATGAAGCCAATTCTCTGTGTTTATATGTTTTGTGCATTTTCATTTATTTTTAGCGCTGAGTGGTTGGTATTTCCATCTGTCTTCTGTGTTTCTGAGCCTCCGTTCTTAACTCTTCTAGGAAAGGCAGGGGTAAATGGTAGAAACAGAGTGACCTCCCATTACTGTTACATACACACACACACACACACACACACACACACACACACACACCCCTCTGCTATACAATTGCCCTAGTTGGTCTGCAGGGTTAAAAAGAAACAAAGTGACCTCCCATTACTGTTCCATGTACACACACACACACACACACACACGCACACGCACACACCCGACCCCCAAAATGCTCTGCAATTGCCCTAGCTGGTCTGAGCCCACCGTCAATGTCGCATTCACATTAAACTCTCTCTCTTCCCTTCAGTGCTTTCACTCAACTACAGTGGAAACCAGAAAACAGATTAATAATGATAATAATAATAATACTCTAAACATTTTGATGGAACATTAACGATGAGATATTGTAGTGCCAGCCTGGCACCCAACAATGCAGGTTCCATATGATAGGGCAGACGGGCTAAGGACAAGTTCTGGAACCTTCACTGGTTTGAGCAGGCTTTCAATCATCCTTTGCAGCAAGGCAACCATGTACAAGGCAGGCAAGATGGCCAGGGGCCAAGGAGGCTAGCAGGCCTCCTAGCGCCTGGCAAATCTTCGGGCCTCTCTGCCACTGCCATGTGCTCTAGCTGCTGCTCTCATGGGCGGTGCCTCGCCTGTTGTCCCTCATGCGCTCGGAGCTGCTCTGAGCATGCACACGCCACACCACCCCAGGAATCCCTAGGACGACTTTACTACCTCAGGCAGCCCTATGATAAGCCACGCCCCCCACACTAGGCTACGCCAAGCCACGCCCCCCAGTAGCTGCCATCAGGCACAGAGCATGTAGCCTGCAGAGCCCCTACACAAGAGAGGGCAGGAAAGGCCGAGAGCTCTCCTGCCTGCCCTACAGCTGTAAAGGAATATTTCTGAACCTTCCATTGTTGAGACAGTGGAAGTCCAAGATTCTCCTGGACTGGAAAATAATAAAACACCTCTCTGTACTTTTACAACAAAAATGAAACAAGTAACAGAATGAGAATATAATAAGTTATCCCATGAAATAATGCCAAAGTGAGGACAAACAGAAAAAGAATTAGTGATTTTGCTACTTAGTTCTCTGTACTATGAATTTTAAGAATAATCACGTTTTGCAATGGCAAAAAAAAAAAAAAGCAGTTAACCAAGAAGTCTTATTTTAGGCCTCAAATGTTTTTGAAAGATGATATTTTTGAATCTGCATATATTCTAGAAAAATAGTTGATTTCTCCTACCTCACACCCAGTTGAATAGTGAAAGTGATTAATGATACTCATTGTCCTTAAACCTTAAAAAAAATGGTTTTCGTTACTTTGAATTGACACATTGTGCAGTGAAATGGTGAATTCAAATGATGTGATTCTCATCTGTATATTTAGTGCTTGTCATACACAACTAAGCTCAAAATAAGAATATCAGTCAGACTCTATTAAGATATATGTGTACAGTATAATGAAAGTGAGTTTTATAATATATGGCATATGACATTAGAGAAAGTGGCTTCTGATTTGAACAGGGGAAAAAAGGACAAGAGGGTCCATTTCCAAGACATAAGAACATTCAAGAGAAAAAGTAAAAGCTTTTAAATTAAGTGACCATGACATAGAGAATGTTTTTTTGAAAATCTGGGAACAATCACTGGGTGAACCATGAATTCAAAGCAAGAAGTCTCAATTTTACTCAAAGCAAAATGGATAATAATGACTATTAAAAGGAAATCTTTAGATACAAAACTTCTAAGAGGATGAACTTGTAATGCTGTTACCTATTTTGACATTGGGGGTGGGGGGTGTTTATTTTTGTTTTCCTCTGAAGAGGGTCCTTATCAAAGTATCTGTCTATCACTGATCTGTACACCAAGTTAACTTTCAGCACAGAGAGAGAGAGAGAGAGAGATGAAGGTAGATACTTTTCTGTGAACCAACTTTACTCAATTAGAAACATATTTGGGTGTGTGGTTGAGAAATGTTCAAGTTCAGAATCAGTGAGAAATAAAGTTATAATTGAGCAATAACTTCCACAGCTTTGATTTGAAATCATTTATATATTCACATCTCTGAACTTATACCTCCTAAACAGAATGAATATTTTGTTAAGAATATAGCAGCATTTGACTTTAGTGAGAGGAGCAATACTGTAGCTGAGATACAAAAGTAAAGGACAATTGGGCCTCCCTGGTAGCGCACGGGGTAAAGTCTCAGCACTATGAAGAGTCAGCAGCCATGCAACACCGAGTTCAATCCCTGGCCAGGGAGCTTCCTTCAGAAGCCCTCTCCTGACTTGCCCGCTGCTCCCCTCAGCAGTGTACTTGGGTGGATCTACCTGTTCTGCGCCCCACTCTGTCTCTGGTGATTCTCTCACCACCCCCACACACCTCTGGCCTACACACCAGTTCTTGTATGCATAAATAAATAGATCTTTAAAAAAAAAAGAAAAACATTTCCTGCATGCCAAGGTCTCTCCTCCCTTAAACTTTCAGAAAATACCCTCTCTTCTTTCAGATATTGTCATAATACTGGACACTAACACTATAGTTTAATTGGGGTTTTGTTTGTTTGTTTGTTTTTCCTCTGTCACTTGTAGTTTAATTTTTGAAGTACATATAGCTAGAACACATGTGTCCTGCTTATTCTCCTCAAGTTCTCATAAAGTCATCTCCACATTATGGCAGCTGGCTGATTCAGATGCAAATTACTGTGAACACTGGGTAAGATACATTGATTGATTTACATCACAAGGGGGGCCAATTTGGATCCCTGAGTGATGTCAACTTTAATCAAAGCATAATAGGTAGTAATAATTATCAAAACGCATGAAAATTCTAGAAGGATGAACTTGGAAATTTTTGACCTCTTAGAATAATTTTAATGTTTTTATATTGTTTTCTCTTTATGAACAAGTTTATCACTGGTCTACACGTGCAAGTTCACTTTGACATAGTGAAGACAGGCATGAATTTCTTCTGTGAACCAGCTGTAAACAAACAGGAACTTATTTGGGTGTGTGGTCAAGAAATGCTCAACTCAGAAGCAAAACAAATAAAGTTATAATAGAAGAACAATGACTTCCATGAGCTTAGATTTGAAAACATTTATTACATTCGCTATCTCTTAATTTGTAACTATAATGTACATTGAGATTTATGTAAAGAATGTAACACAATTTGACATTAGTGTTCTCTGTTAATTTTGGATTTTTTCACTTTTTATTTTGAAACAAATATAGACAGACAGAAAGTAACAACATAATATGATACAGGGATCTGGCTTGCACCTGCAGTCAATTTTCTCCAGCAGTAATATCTTGTCTGACTATAGAACAAAGCTAAAACCAAGATGTTGGCATCAGCACAATCCATAGGTCTTTTTTTTTTTAAAAGATTTATTTATTTGTACATACAAGCTGGGGTACAGACCAGAGGTGTGGGGCGGCGAGAGGGTTCACCAGAGACAGAGTGGGGAGCAGAACAGGCAGATCAGAAATACACTGCTGAGGGGAGCAGCGGGATGGGCAGGAGAGGTCTGCCGCACCATGTGGGACTCTCCCCGGCCGGGCGTCGAACTCGCGTCGCCGCTGCCGACAGCTCCACAGCGCAGCGCTTAACTGCTGCGCCACCAGGGAGGCCCCAATCCATAGGTCTTACTAAAACTTCTCCAATTTTATATTCATTCATTTGCTTGAGTGTGTGTATATGTGTGTGCTGATGTATATTTTAACAAATTATATCACACATATAAATTCATGTAGCAACTGCTGTCATATTCTAGAAAAAAGTATTGCCAGCAATTATTTTGCTTCTCTGAAGTATGGCTGTTAAATAAGAAGCAAGAGAAATTATTTAATCACTTCCTTTGCAAATTTTCATTTTAATGATTTAGTTCATTAGAAAATTATAACATTTAAGAGCACATATTACTAGTCTCTACTGCACTGAGTATGTATGTCTTATAATCCTTGGGAAGAATTTGAGGTTACACTATTTTAATAATGTAGAAATTTGCAATACACCACAAAGTCTGTATGTGCAATACTTTCATTAATGTGAGGATTACACAAATATGTGTGCTCTAGAAATCATTTCAATTTTGCTTAAATGTGTCTATCTTTGTCCTAGAGTTAAAGCTCCTGACATCATCTCCAATCTGGCAGACAGCTTCTGCTGGTCATTCAGTTCCACTTACAGAGGTTTTGTACGAGTCCACCAGAATTGTTCTTTATAGATCTTCTTTGCCCTTCGTAGGAGAAGAGATGATCTGTAGCTCCAATCAAATGATATTTTGCCATGGTTGACATCCTTGTGTTCACTTCTTATTCAAAACATTGTTTTAATTTGATGTCTAATATGTTACCCAGTATCTTAGAAATTACATTACAGATTTAGGATATTATATTGTTCTTATAACAAGTATGATATCATTTTACAGATGCAATTTTAATAAAAAATAAAGGGGCAATTACAAATTCAGTCAGGGATACTGAACAGAGAATGACAAAAGAAAGTTTCCCCTTTTGCATGAAGGTAAAAGAACCAAGAGACCTTCTTTCTATCGAGAGACATAAACAGATAAATATTAAAGCCAAAATAATAACCAATTCTGCTACAAATTCCAGAATAGAATATTCAGGCTTCAATGAAAGATACAAAGCTACATGAACCCTTTTCATATATTTAGATATTACGTGGCCCTCGACACTACCTTATTTCCATTTTTTAATAAATTTATGTATTTTACATGAAAAAAAATAAGAAGAAACACAACAAAACAAAAATAAACAGACAACTTATTTCCATTTTAAAACATGAGATGTTTGCACAAAAAAGAAGCATTCAAATAAGGGTGACTTAGTTGATAACACATATTTTGTATAAAAGTTGGCATTCTCCAATTATGTGTAGATAGGATGAGATTTAAAAAGCCAAAGGGGAGTAAACATGACATGTTTCAAATTTTATTAAGGTCAGCCCTTCATTCACCTCTCTTCTCACTAAGCAGTCTGTCATCTTGCCTGGAGCTAGGTGTCTGAGCTGCAAAGAGCTCACTGGCTGCTCTGTGACTTCTCCACCCCTCAGAGCTGGAAACAGTCTCTCTGTGGTGAGTGCTGTGGGCTTTGAGGTTCTCACTCTGAGCTAACACACCAAAGGTGACAAACTGGTCACTTCTGGACATCCAAATCTCAGGTATTTGACTATCATGAAATGTGACTTCTTAACCTTTAGGCAAAAGCCTACTCTATAAAGCTCTGTGGTCAATATGTGGTGCTAAAGTTTAGGCATAAAGACTGAGAAAGTAAACAGATTATCTCTTCCTGCCATCTGTTTTTGCAAATAAAGATATTTTATACACTGATAAACCATTTATCTTTTCAGTGTCTTGTACTATAATAGCAGAACTGAGTCGTTTCAACAGCTGGTCCTCAAAGTTGAAAGTATTCACTGTCGAGTTCTTGAGAGAATACTTTACAATCCTGTACTAGGGCATAAGTAGGAAAGTTTGAAAGCATCAAAAATTATGGAAATGAAAAAAAAGTGTTTACACAATGGAAAGAAATCATAAGACTCCAATGAATCCAATGAGCATACTCAAGTAATACATTTAACAAAGCTAAACAACATGATTCAGCAGGAGAAATAAATAAGAATTCAAATAAGCAACAAGGACATGGAACTCCCAGCAACACGCTTCCCAATACTATTATTTACATGAAGACCTGCTCAGCCTCTGGTGAAACTTGATACTTGTGTGATGAAACCTGGATTTAGAGGAGCCCAAGGAGAAGTTTCCTGCATATTTTGGTCAAGTAGCTTAACAGGATAATTAACCAACTATTTAAATTATAAATTGAAATATTTAAATTGTAAATTAATTTGCCCTAATGTTGAACTTAAAAATCTTACTGTAAGTCTCTAGTTAGCTTATGAGGAGTTAGCGCACTGCCTCATTGTGGTCAAGAATCAAAAACAGACACTGAAGCATCACTGCAGATAAGCAGAGTTGTACAAGTCTGCCTGTGAAATAACTACTACCTTTGGGGCCTCCCTGGTGGCCTAGGGATTAAGTCTCAGAGCTGTCACTGTCAAAGCCTGAATTCCATCCCTGGCAGGGAGCTGACCCACTGGGTGCAGCAGACCTCTCCTGTCTCTCTACTGCTCCCCTTAGCAGTGTGATTCAGTAAATACACCTGTTCTGCTCCCCTCTCTGTCTCTGGTGAATCCTCTCACCCCCCACACCTCTGGCCTACAATCCAGTTCTTCTTCGCAAAAAAAATAAATCTTTTTTAAAAACTTTACTTTTACTAGGCAAAGCTAGATAACACTAATGGAGGAATTAAATTAATATATCAGAATGAATAGAGAAGGACTGTTTGCACTGACATGTATGAATTAAATTCCTAGTTAGCAAATCAGTAATCAAATTTGATGCCTAATTTAATTAATCTGTAGGGTAGCACTGGCAACATATTTCTTAATTGTTTGTATGGTAGGCAGAATTCTAAGAGGACCTTCCCCAAATTCCAGTGTCCTGTTGCATAGATATAAAATCCCCTGTCTCTGAAATTCAGTGGAATTTCTTTAATATAGTACAATTATTAGATTTTTTTTTGCAATGGATATTAGTAGGGATTTTAATGGAAATTAATTAATTTAAATTTATTCTCAGAAAATTTACAAATACATACACAAAAAGAATTGAATTTCCTATTGAACATATTCAGTAAATCAAATTTACCTTGATTCTTTATATTTTCCGGAGTAAGTGCACAAATATTATCAATTTAAAACACATCTTAAAGTACATGAAAATTATGTAAGACATAATTTGAAGCCTCTTAAAGATTCCAAAGGTAGCTAATTTGTAACAACTTAAGAGTAAAGTTACCACTTTAAAGCGAATCTCACTGCTCACCCCTCACCTCTTCCACATTAACAAATACCTAAATTAGCTGTTTCTTACAAATATAATGAATTTTATCTCCGCAGGGAAATTCCGTAAGAATCTTATCTGGGCTAAATATTAGGCAGTTTGTTGATTTTATTTTACGGTCTTTTGGAAATCTGTGAAAAAAAGTAAAATAACAGCACATGAGAAAAGGAAATGAGGATATGCAAGGATACACTCTTTATTAGCAAATAGAACTTATAAAGCATTTGATAAGATACTAACCTATTGATTATTGAATCATTTCATTCAGTAGCCAAAAATTTTCAGGTACAATAACACTATTATAAAAACTCAAGTTATTGCCTCTATAATTAATAATCATCTTTTGATGTCTCTCTCTAATTAACAGCTGTGATATATGATATACGTGTTACTTCTATTTTGCTTGAAGACATGTTGCCTAATCAAGTCTAGTGGAATAAGGCAGAGCAAAAGATTATCATTGTATGAAGATGAAAATTCCATGTTTATGATTGAACATGAGATTCCAAGATGACAAATACATGAAAATATGTGAAACAGAGAGAATTCTGAGAATACTAGGACCCACCAGAATAAAGAAAATAATGGTTGCACCGTTCTCTGGCCAGCTCTTGTGAGTGTGACACATGTACATTCACACACAGCCAGTATATTCCAAAGCAAGAAGAAAAAAGGCTTCTGTCAAAGCTCTTCATAATCACAAACACACAAACTTCATGTCACTGGAGCATAAATTTGGATGTTCTAGACACAGCAAACATTGCTATTGAATTATTGTTGAATTTATTCTCTTTTCTGTGTTCTCATGCTCTCCATAGGTTACCTTAGCTATGGAGTTCCTGGATGTTACATTCTCTTGTGAAATTGCAGCATGAACTCAGTAAAATCAGAAAAGGCCATAACTGACAAAAACTTACAGATCATGCGAGACAGCAGAGCCATTTATCCAAAACCAGGCACCATGTTCTGTGTTGTAGGTGACTCCAAGCCAGTAAAAGTATGTATTAGACTTCATAAAATGCTGCTTGGAAATGGAAACAAATTAACAATTTGAATCTATATTGGAGTAACATTCTTTTAAAAAGTTATGGTAGTAGGAGACCTTGAGGGGAGAAATCAGTTACTGTACAAAAACAATTATGTAAGAAAATTTTTAAAAATTAGTGTCTAACATGACATTCAGCCTCTCAATCACGAAAACTGAACTCATTTTAACATCTGGTTTAGGTGGTAGTATGAGTCTCCTATGTCCTCACATATCAGGCCATCCACTTATGGGGGAAAAAACCACAAAAATCTCATTTCTTGACAAAATGAAAAATATTATAAAAGAAGCTAGAATTTTCACAGAACACTTCCATTGCAGGAGACCAGCATTCAAATTTGATTCTACATCAGTAGTTTGATGGATACATTTTATAGATAAAACCTTCTCAACATATATTCAGCACAGATAAGCGTGCAGCTAGAGAAATAATTAACTTTTTCTTCAGAATTGGGTAATTTCTATGATCATACACTTCTGATTCATTCCACATCCTCAAAAAATGACAAAATATAGAGATTACAAAACAAATTATAACATCAATCAAACTAAAATTTATAAAGTTATTTGGTGGGTTTTTAAAATAAAATAAACCTACTACATCATCTTTGCAT
>PVIJ01024987.1:0-11356 GCA_004024925.1 Scalopus aquaticus
TGTCCAAAAATAGATGATTGGATCCAGAAGATGTGGTACATATACACAGTGGAATACTATTCAGCATGGAAAGAAGATAAACACATGCAATTTGCAGCGACATGGATGGAATTAGAGGGGATCATACTCAGTGAAATAAGCCAGAAAGAAAGAGAAAAATATCGAATGGTTTCACTTATAACAGGACTATAGGGAGGCCAGGTGGGAGAGAGACAATCAGTTGGGGGGGAGGGGGGTGAGGAGGGAGCCGGAGGGAGGGAAGGGAAAGGGCACAAAATGGAATAGAAAAGAACACAAGGGACCATGGAGATGGATCACGGGTGAATTGGTGGTGGGCTACCCAAGGGGAATGCAAAATGTAAAAGACATAAATAACAATAAAAATATATATTATTAAAAAAAATAATAATAGTCCTTCATGACCAGGCTGGTGGCTACTGTAACTGGACTATGCAGATATGGAACATTTTTGTTACTACAGAAGTTCAGTTGAGTGAGAACCAAGCTAGAAATCAGATAGTGTTTGCAGTCACCTCATTCATTTTTACACTATTATTACATTAAGGAAGTGAATAGATTCTGTTGATGAAGATGAATAAAGATACCAAATTAAGGGGTTCTAGGATCACAATGCCAGAATGTGAACAAAGGAGCATATGTCAATATCAATATATTGTCCATTTGTTAATGAGAAAAGCACTAGAATTTCAATGGTGGGTGCAGGAGGGATATAAAGATGTGGAGGTCTGAAGCTGTACACCTATAAACCAATGATAAATCAATAAAATTTTATTTAAAAATCCAAAATTGTTCTCAAATCTGACGAGGATTGTTCTTCCAGTGTAAGTAGATTTAACTTACAATGCCCTTGATTGGATTGTTGAGTGCATTGTTCTAGAAATTAGAGTAGCTTTGGTGCTGTTGAAAAATGTTGGTGCTTACTATTGGGGCCAGTTTTACTTTCTGTGGATTCTAGAGGTCAGTTGTATACTATGCAATGGTAGACACAGGATGTCATTTCTTGTAGTGAATTAAAAACAGTTATTTTCCCATGAAGGGTAGTGAATCAGTGTTACTTCTTTGCAAATATCTTGTCCTTGGAAGAGTGGGCTACAATGCTGTGGAGCAACTTGCACTTCATCTAGTACTGATGTGGCTGTTACTAGAAGTTTTGCTTAAATTTAAAGCGTTTGTAGACCTTTTAATGCCACTGCAGTTCATTTTTAGACCCTTTGGTGCAAATGAAATAAGTATGATTAGGTAATAAATTCACACTTACCAGTATTTAACAGCTGTAGATTTTTAATGTAGATTTTTTATTTTGCAAAATTTGGTTAAGAATAATAAGTTCAGCTTGGAAACATTTATTTTGAGATGGCCATGAAATAGCCGAATACAGATGTTTCCATTTTTTTCTGTGTACCCTTTCAATCCTTTCAGACCTTTTCAAACCTTTTCTGTATACCCTTCATTTACATTTTAGATTACAGGTAAGTAAAGTGACATGTTTGTTTTTTTGTGTTACTTTTATTTGTAACGTTTTTCCTGTGTTGTTCTATGTTACTACTTGATAAAGCCGTCTTTAAAAGTTGCTTAAACTGAAAATGATGGTTTCTAAATATTTGCTGTTTTGAGCTAATATACAATAGACATCTTTTTTTTTTTTAAGAATTTTATTTATTTATGTATACAAGCTGGGGTACAGGCCAGAGGCACGGGGCGGCGAGAGGGTTCACCAGAGACAGAGTGGGGAGCAGAACAGGCAGATCAGAAATACACTGCTGAGGAGAGCAGCGGGCAAGACAGGAGAGGTCTGCCGCACCGTGTGGGATTCTCCCCGGCCGGGTGTCGAACTCGCATCCCTGCTGCCTGCCGACAGCTCCACAGCGCAGCACTCAACCGCTGCGCCACCGGGGAGGCCCACAATAGACATCTTTTTACATTTATCTCTTTTCCACTTTTCAATTGGAAATCCTAAGAAATAATATTATCAGTACAAATGATATATCATTATAACTCGATCTGTGTTGCCAATTATTGCCACGTCTTTCAGAGAAGTTATAGCTCATTGTACCGGTCAACATGTAAGCCTACTGATTTCATACCACCTCACATTACAAATAATCAGTTGTGAGTAGCTATCCTGAGTATATGAAGATCTATAAACACAATCCTGTGTAATCAAATACTAGTTATAGGAGCCCGGATTAGTTAGCAGCCTCTCTAAACCTCACTTTCAATATCTATAAAATGGGAATGAGGATGTATACACTTAGTGTTACTATGGAGATGAAATAGATAACACCTATAAAGAACTTAGCACAAATAAGCATCAACTACTATTACTACTGTTACTAGTTTGTTTACTGGGGTATGAATATTTTTTCATGTGCTATTTAATAATTTTCATTTTCTTTTGTGTGACCAGCTATTTCTTTTGTCTTTCTGTTTTATGGGGGTTTTGTTATTTTTAATCCTTAAAATGAGAAATTTATAACACTCCTTGTTTTCCATTTATATTGATTTTCCTCCAATCTTGATTTTTTTCATTATTTAGAAATTTACATTTAAAAAATCTTATCTACTTATCATTTCTTTCATATTTTCTTCTATTGCATCAGATCTGAGGAACATACTATCATTCTTCCAAAGACCTATTTGGTATTCTGCTAATTTTTAATGACTTTAAAACCAATGTGTTCTATTTGAGGACTTGATTTTATACATTAATATGTACCGTTTTCTTGCCTCCCTTTTTCTGTTGACAGAATTATCTAGTTATCCCAATTCCATTTTAAAATAATCTTCCCTTTTCCATTGCATTTAGAAAACTTATTTCCCACACACTTATTTTCTTCTATTAGGTGACTGTTTTAATCAGTAATGAGCTGTGATTTGACCATTTCTTGGAGGTCACTGGGGCAAGGGGTGTCAGGAATTTTCGCTGTCTTGGCAGAGTCTTTTACAAAGACAGTTGTTCACCATATTCTGTCCCGAGGTAATTGTGGATAGTACACAAGAGTTTAGACTTACTTGAAAGCTATAAATCTTATCTTAGTAAATAAAATAAAACTGGCTAATGATCACCAACCATATTTTCTTTCTTCTAAGGGGTGGGTTTGAAAAAGAAAAGGGGAGCTTTCTTACAATAGCACTAAAACAGGTTTTAAGCAGAAATCAGCCATGTCAACCAAGAGAGGTTATCCTTGTTACACAAACACACCTTTCTCAATTCAGTCCTTTTATGTTACAGTTGTTTCCACATATGTAGATCCATAAGAGATCTAGGCTGAAAATTTGTACAGAAGTATTTAAAGTTTTGTTTTCCAGAAACAAAGCATTGGCAAGTCAGGGAAGGTTAGTTTCAGAGAAATATACCCTAGTGTTAATCATTTGTCTGTAATATACTTCCAGCTATCTGGGGAGGGACATGGTGAACCCATTGGATGTGGAATTCGGAGGAGGCTGACCTGGGTAGCTGTAGGTCATTCCATTATCTAGTGAAGTTGGAATCAGTGTGCCGAGATCTGCCATCTTTGGAGACACATCTGGATTTGCCACGGTCAATCAGAGGGATTCAAGTTTATGGTTTAGTCTTAGTTCAGTTGAGGCATAAAGAAATCATTTTTACGCCGTCTGACCTTACCTATTTTTCTCATAATAGTAACACCATGGACTTGGGCTGATCCCATTTAATCAAAAATGCAAAGACTTTATTTAGTAAGTAGCATTTCTGTGTGTCGAGCTCTGCTTTTTTAAAGGGGGAGAACAGAACCCAGTGTTCAGCTGTTTACAACTCAGTTGGGGAGATAACAACTACCCATATGAAAATTTTATTTGTACATACAAATGTATGAAAATTTGATAGAAATCAGTGTATAAATTGGATTCAAATGTTGGCCTGGTGACAAAGTGAGAGGTTAGGGAGTGAATCATTGCTGGGAGGGCGAATCAGCAGCAGCTTCAGGATGTAGGACACAACAGGGGTCTGAAGGGTGAATGGTGGAAATGAGGGGAGGAGAGAGAGCATTCAGGTAAGAAGTAGCCCAAAGAAAGACAGAAGGGCCCAAACTAGCAAAATGTGCAGAAGAAGCAGTGATTAAACAAGGTGACTGGTGTAAAGGAGAGCAGAGGGAGGAATGTTGAGTCTGATGATGAACAGCCTTAAATGGCAGACTTTCCCCTTTAATATTAGTAGAAAACTTAATAATTAGTATTTTCTTATTAATCTTATTCAATAGCTGTTTGAATATGAATGCTTGGTATCACTGTAATACTGAGATTTTGCTTTATGTTTGTCTTAATTAAGATAATGAAGGATTCAGTTGGATTTTTAAGAACACTGAATTAAAAATAAACTCACCAGCGTTAAAGCACCTGTGATTTATTATTTTTTTAAAGATTTATTTATTTATGCATACAAGCTGGGGTGGAAACCAGAGGTGTGTGTGTGGGGGCAGGGGTGAGAGGATTCACCAGAGACAGAGTGGGCTAATACAGAGTATGGGCTCTGGATGAATGTGATATATCAGTGTAGGGTCCTCATTTGTAATAAATGTACCGGACTGGTGGGGAAAGTTACTTTTGGTTACATGGCATCAGCCCAAATCCACCGGAGAATATCCTTTGTGAAGGCAGGGTGTATATTGGAAATCTCTAATTTCCACTTACATTTGCTGTTAATCTAAAATTGGCAAAATAGCCTGGTGGAAAGAAAGATTTTTGAAAAGAACGAGAGTAATAGATGTACACCGGTTTCTTTAAAAGACTTGAATACAGCTAACCAAGGTAAGATTTTAAAAGTGTACACCTCCTATGGAGAAAGATGTGAATAATTTGATTTTTCAAAGTGTCCTACGTCATTTACTAAAATGAGTTCAAGTCTTATTTTTACTTCTTTAAAACCATACTCTTTTAAATAATGAGTAGTGGCATCCTAAAAATTATTTTTCTAGCATTTGTTAATTGGGCTCTCACCTTTCAAATATATCTAAAATATACCTCAGTCACAATGAGGCTCCCAATCAATGAGTCCTATCTGTCACGTCACATATGTTGGTGTCCTCTGCAAAAGTACTTACATGCTAACAGTTCCCACCATGTAGGTAGTTACTGCACTTTACATGGCAAGATGTTGCAGAAGAAAGTCCCTGGGTACCCACAGCTGGATGTGCAGGTCCCAAGGAAGCCAGTGGTTCTCCATCCTTCCCAACAAGGTTGTCCCTTAACCTTTTGGTGTACGCTTTTGGTTCATCTCAACTCTCCTCTTGGTTGAGGAAACTCAGGCACAGTTCAGGGAGTTAGGGATTTATAATGAGACTTAAGAGGTGGCAAAGGACTACATTTGTTTGTTTTCTCTATCTGTTCTGTCTCACACAATTCTCTCATCTCATATTTCTTACAAACATTTTGACATTCTGTTGAATTTACTCTAATTTCTTCCATCTGGAAAAGTGGAGTATTTATCAGACAATTGCAGCCATCTTGTCTATTTTCAAACTCTAATCACTCAATTGCTGACAAAAAAAAAAGTGTAACATATCCTCGCAGAACTGGGTCATGAAGATTTTGATTTTGAAAGAATAAAAACAACAACAACAAAACAGTGGGCAATAATGTGCATGAACTACAGAGAAGTAATTATTTCTGTTGTCTGCTGTCAGAATTATTTTGGGGGTTTCTGAAGTTTCAGTCCTGCAGGAGTGCTCTGAATCATGCATTGTGCCCAGGTGGCAGCCGGGCTCCCCCAGGTGGAATCACTCGGGTTTGTGAAGGCTTTTTGAGGTGGTGACCTCACCGGGGCCCTGCTCAATTCTGTTCTCTCACATTGTTTTTTAAAAATTTTATTTATTTTTGCATAGAAGAGCTTGGGTGTAGGCCAGAGATGTGGGGGGTGAGAAGATTCACTAGAGACAGAGTGGGGAGTAGAACAGGAGGATTGACTGAAATCCACTGCTGAGGGGAGCAGTGGGTGAGACAGGAGAGGTCTGCTGCCGCCACATGGGTCAGCTCCCTGGCCAGGGATTGAACTCAGGCTTCAGTTGTTGGCAATAGCTTGATAGTGCTGAGACTTAACCCCTGTACCACCAGGCAGGTCTCTCCCCCTACCCCGTTAAAGTAAAACACAATCTTGCTATACTTCATCCTGGACTTCTACAAAATATTTATTTTTTAGAGGTGGTAGAAACATTACCTATTATCAGCTAAAACTTATTGTTAAAAATGGAGGAAACTGGGCCTCCCTGGTGGCACAGGAGTTAAAGTTTCAGCACTATCAAGCTGTCTCCAGCCACTGCAACATACGTTCTATCCCTGTCCAGGGAGCTGACCCACATGGCACAACAGACCTCTCCTGCCTTGCCCACTGCTCCCCTCAGCAGTGTATTTCAGTAGATCTGCCTGTTCTGCTCCCCACTCTGTCTCTGGTGAGTCCTTCCCCCCCCCCCACCTCTGGCCTATACCCAGTTCTTTTATATATAAATAAATAAAATAAATCTTTAAAAACAGAGGAAACCAAGGTGGAGAGATGATAGGTTCTTGGGGCTGAGAAGTGGCTGAGTTGTGACTAGAATAGCTCTTCACATCACAAAGTAAAATGAAAAACTGCAGGAACTAGAAAGATTGACTCCCTTCAAAGGGACATTTGAGGGCAAAGTGGGTGTTTTGCATCTGAATTCTCTGCATAATTGCCACAATTCTTGTTTTTGACTTGCTTATGAGGGATTCAACCCATTGAAATGGAGCAGTTGAAAAATAATCTTCAGGCTTTAACTCTAGACCAGCAGCTACTCAGGTCATTGGGCTCTAGCCTTGGTAGACTGGATAACAGACGTTTATTGAGGCGTACTGAGCTCTGTTCCTGCAATGGAGAACCACACAATGAGATGCCTGCCCTCATGGGGTCAGCATTAATGTGACACTGAAACAGAAAAGCAAATGGATAATTAAGAGTGACAAGCAGTTATCTCGAGTGCTCTTATCACTGTGGAGGGCAGGGAGGGGTGGGTTGTGGATCCCACCTTAGAAGGGGTAGTCAGGGAAGGGAAAACCTTTCCAAACTGTAAGAGCTTCTGAAACTGGTGAGAGGCAGCCAGCTATGTAAATATCTGCAGAAATGGGGATTCCGGCATGGGGAACACCAAGAGCTAAGGGACTTGGATCCAGAAAGATTGGCTGTATTATCTGTTGGGTTGCCTCTCATTTTTCAATCTCCTGTTTGTTAATGAAGATAGATAAGAAAAACAATTATTTGGGGAGTGGGGGGTGGGAGGAGATCCGGTAGACAGCTTAGCCTTAGTCCTTGTACATGAAAAAGGGCTTTGCCTTCTCTGGCATTATCCTGCATATAAGTCAGCCTCATCTAAGATGGGGGTGGGGGGAGCTTTTAAGAAGGTCTGCGAGCCCAAAAGGCGGGTTTTTTTTTTTTCCTTGAGCATGCTAGCGTGAGCACAGAGATGGGGCTTGCTGCCAGGACCCTTCCGTGCACAGGGCGGTGAGGCTGCTGGAGCAGTCACTTATTGATTGGAGTAACTGCAGCACTTTCTCCCCTTCTAACGAGAAAACTCAGGGTGCTTCCAAGAGAGGAAAGTTTTGTAAGAATCATGTCCCCCCCTTGATTTCTCACATGTAGTTGCTCTAGAAAACTCTCACATTTGCTACCTTGTACACATCTCCATCGAATGATTAAAATAAGACCAAACAAACCAAAAATCAGAAGAACCTTTTAAATAGCCCACTTATTTATTTTTTTAAAGGCTTATTTATGCATATAAGAGCTGGGGTGTAGGCCAGAGGTATGTGGGGGCATGAGGATTCACCAGAGACAGAGTGGGGAGCAGAACAGGCAAATTGACAGCAATACACTGCTGAGGGGTGCAGTGGGTGAGACAGAAGAGGTCTGCCACGCCATGTAGGTCAGCTCCCTGGCCGGGAATCAAACTTGTGCTGCAGTGGCTGCCCATAGCTGAGACTTAACCCCTCTCACCACCAGGGAGGCCCCAACAGCCACTTATTTTTAACTCAAGGCAAGGATTTTGGACTGCCTTTTGAGGGGTTGTCCTCCTGAACCTAGAGGGCAGCTTGTTTCTTTTTTTACACTTGTGTTACCACCTTCAGTAATGCCTGACACATTACAAAGCCTGTAATAAGTATTGACTGAATAAAGTAACCAGAGCAGAATCTTTTTTATTTAAAGATTTATTTATGCATACAAGAGCTGGGGTACAGGCCAGAGGTGTGGGGTGTGAGAGGATTTATCAGAGACAGAGTAGAACAGGCGAATTGACTGAAATCCACTGCTGAGGGGAGCAGCAGATGAGGCAGAGGAGGTCTGCTGCGTCATGTGGGAATCTCCCTGACTGGGGATCAAACTCGTGCTGCAGTGGCTGTGGATAGCCTCATAGGCTGAGACTTAACCCCTTGTGCCTCCAGGAAGGCCCCAGAGCAGAATCTAAAAGACATTCTTGCCCCCCCCCCCTCCATTTGCAACAGGGTGGTCTCCAGGAAAAGGGGAGGTTTCAGGTTCCCTGCCCCACCCAAGGGAGGGTGGAGCTGATCAGGGAGGAAGAGAGGCTGGGGAGGAGACTGGGGAAAGAAGAAAGCAGGATGGAGAGCCAGAAGGAGACCTGGAGGAGGCACAAGGAGCAGAGACATGTGGAGAAGCTGTACTAGCTTCTTGGTCTTGGACTGGTTGAAACAGATGTAAGTGAGAGACCGTGGGGAGGCTGACAGTGGCAGCTTTATCTTGACTTTGATTTTTCTCTTTTTCTCCCAGACTTGTCTGTTTCTGTCCCTTTTCTATGGTGCCCTGCTGGAAGGTGCTTTAGACTTGTGGCAAGCTTTCAGGTCTTGCTTTAGGCCACTACCATTTGGGTGGACTAATGGTGTGGGTAATACCATCGGGGGTGGGTAACTTTGGGTGCTTGATTCAAAACTATACTTTTTTTGTCGTTTCTGTATTGCACACTAATTGTGTATTGCAAACACTTTCTTCCATCCTTTCTTATTATTATTCATTTTACTTACGTATAAGCATACATAAGTAATATTTATTATATATATGAACACATACATAAGCACATTTATTTGAGTACACTGTTGATATTATGTTTAGAAGAACAAGCTTATCTGTTAGATCAATAAGAAAAGTAAGTTTTTATTTTACCTCCAACTATTCTGTCTTTGGTATTTTTTTTTTAATGGAGAACTGAATTTTTCATGTACAGTAATTCCTCACTTAATGTCAATAGTTTCTTGGAAACTTCAACTTTAAGCAAAAAGATATAACAAAACCAACCATAGGCTAATTGATATAAACAAGCACTAAGTTCCTACAGTATATTTCTGGTCACAAAAATATCACCAAACTTTTGAATAAAGACCCCCCAAACAACTCTAATATTAAACAGTCATTTCTGTTATTCATTAATTTTTCCAGTCTGCTTATTGCATTTCAGGGTCGTGGGTAGCCATGGTCTGGGGCAGCAGCTCAGGGCACAAGGTGGGAGCCAAACTTAGACAGGAGGCCCTATGATCACAAAGTATACTCACACCTACACTGACTGAGACTGGGACCTCTGATACATGTCAGTGAACCTACTGTGCACATCTTTGGGATGTGAGAGGGCACTGGAATCTCTGGGAAAACCCCACATAGATAGGGGGGAAATGTGCAAACTCCACAGAAAGTGGCCCCTGTTTGGGAGAATTTTTTCTTATCAACCTTATAACTAAATGACAATGTAACCAAGCTATTTTGATGACCTGCTCTGTGTCATTTTCCTTCTCTCTAAAGAACTGCTTTTAACAGTTGTGTGACAGTTCTACTGGAAACAAATTCCATCACCTTGTTTTTCTGAGAAAGACTTTATTTCTCTTTCACCTTTGAAGGATTATTTCCGAGGGTACAGAATTCTAGGTTGATGTTTTTTTTTTCCCCTCACTCAACACTTTAAATATGTTACTCTACTCTTTTCTTACTTGCATGCTTTCTGAGAAGTTGGATATAAATCTTATCTTTATTCCTCTGTAGGTAAGATATTTTTGCTTCTGACTTCTTTCAGGATTTTTTCTCTATCTTTGATTTTCTGTAATGACATGCTAAAGTGTAGGTTCTTTTTTATTCACTTATTAAGTTCATTTTAGCAGTTCAGTTTTGTTGCATTCTACATATTTATTTTTAAAAGATACTTAATGTTTCTCCCTGTCCTGCATAGATAAGCTAATTCATTAACTTTTATAGTTGACATTTTCATTAGATAGTGGCTGCACGTAACCTGTAGAAGAGTCAGGAGGATACATGGGATTCGCTTGGCAGAAGTGCAGGGCAGCACTTGACTGCTTCTCAGCAGAACTTCACTGTGATGTGGACTTTGGTGTCCACTCTCCTTCCCCTTTTTTTTCAAATCCCGAGCAGACCAGAGAGCTTCCCTTGGGATAGCGAGCACAACACTTCTGCAGTTCGTGAATTGCAATCTGACACTTAGATTCCATGTAGTTGTTGGCTTGTAAACATTTCTGTATTTCACAGGCTTGTTTCTGGCACGGATCCTTCTGGGGCATATCCAGAAAAATGAATATGATGTTTCTAGGGCTAATTAATCCGGAGAAGCGCAAGGCCCAAACTTCCAGGTGTCCCAGCCCGAGCTACTGCTGCTGGGATCAGGATCAAAGGTAGGGTGAGCGGAGGGGTCTATCCGTCAAGGGCCCCTCCCTGAGTTACAAGGCATGGGCCGGCCACAGAAGAGGCCCTGCAGAGCTGTTTAAGAGTCAAGGGCTGTTTCTTGGAAATGAAAGAAACCTTAACTCTCTTTTAGGACCAAATTTCCAAAGCGTGACCACCGCTTCTCCCCCAGACTTGGAGGCCGTTGTGGCATGCGCGCGTGCGCACCAAGGCCACTTACCCGACGTTCCCAGAGTTTAGACCATGCATTGCGCTCCCTGGCTCTGCCTTCCAGATGCCCAAGGGGTGGAGGTTAACTCCAAGTGGCAGGGCTGCTGTAGGATCTTTTTATGTGTGGCAGTTAACCTGTTGGATTTCTCTGAGCTTCCTGAATCTGTGGTTTAGTGTCTAACTTTAATTTAGGGACATTAAAAAATTATTATTATTTCTGGCCTCCCCGGTGGCGCAGCGGTTAAGCGCTGCGCTGTGGAGCTGTGGGCAGCGGCGACGCGAGTTCGACGCCCGGCCAGGGAGAATCCCACATGGTGCGGCAGACCTCTCCTGCCTCGCCCGCTGCTCCCCTCAGCAGTGTACTTCTGATCTGCCTGTTCTGCTCCCCACTCTGTCTCTGGTGAACCCTCTCGCCGCCCCACGCCTCTGGCCTGTACCCCAGCTTGTATGTATAAATAAAATAAA
>PVIJ01024988.1:0-11355 GCA_004024925.1 Scalopus aquaticus
ATATCATACATAGCAGGCAGGTTTGGGAGACATGAGTAGATAAGGGAAGTGATAAGGTTAGCTTGGGGTAGGCCCTAAGACCATCATGACCAGAAAAAATAGCCCACCTCCAGGAAAGCAGAAGCAGAGGCCAAGACATATTTCTGTATCAAAGGCCAGAGCCCAAGACTAGCACTCCAGCAAATAAGTGGTGCAAAGTGGCACCCCAAGTTAGAAAGTCCACGAAAACATAGTATAAAAGAGAGCCTCAAACCCTCCGCAGCACAGATCACCACTGCCTTGCTGCTGCTTCTCTTAGCAGTATATTTCATTAAATCTACTTTTTCTGTTCTCCACTCCGTCTCTGGTGAATTCTTTCACTCTCATGCCTCTGACCCCACCCCAATACTTTTCTCCACTACATTATGGGCAAGCCTCACTTATCTAAATTCTTCTAGGTAGGTAAGGGGGAAAACTTTCTATTGAGTCTATAGTGTCTCAATTGGCTTTGGCTCAAAATAATTCACATGCCAAAATGCTACATGTTGGGGAGACGCATTTTGAACCCTTCAATAAGATGAAATACATATTTGGTTTTCTCCCTGGACTCCTGGGATTTTCTAGGCCATAGGTGTACAAAGAGCACCTTTTATTATTTATAATAAGCATCTTTCAACCAAACCTGAATTTATGCTAATGAGATGACTCTGGGAGAATGGGGGTTGGTTGCCAGGAGAGCAGACCTTGTGACTACATCTCCACTTCTGGGCCGAGGAGTGGTACTGGGGATTAATTAAGTCAATCACCAGCAGTCAATGATTTAACTAGTCATGCCAATAGGATGGAATCTCCACAGTCCTAAACAAAGGTGTCTAGAGAGTTCCCAGACAGTGAATGTGTCCTGGTGCTCCTGGAGAGGATGTAGAAGCTCCACGTTCCTTCCCACATATCTTACACTGCATTTCTTACATTTCGTTGTCCCTGAATTGTATCCTTCAAAATATATCCAATATTAGTAAGCAAAGCACTTTTCTTTAGTTCTGTGAGCCATTCTTCCAATTATTGAACCCAATAGGGGATCATGGGAACCCCTGATTTACAGCCAGTTGGTCAGAAACACAGGAGGTCTGGATTTCCAATTGGTAACTTAAGTAGGGAGTAATCTTGTGGGATTGAGCCTAAGGGCTTTGCACTAATTTCAAGTAGCCTCCGAACAACTGTGAATAGAACACTCAGATATTTTAAACTAAAAGATGGGAGACCTGAATAATAAATAAGAAACCTCATTTGAGTTCAGGCGCAAATAGTAAATTATAAACAAATAAACTGCTCCTGTGGTATATAAATGAGTCACATGCAAATTTGGCTAATGTGACTCAATCTCTCAAAATGTATCTTCTCTTGTTCTGGCTACAGAAATTACTCTCAGTATCATCATACAATATTATACAGTAATTTTACTTACTTGACTACTGTAAAGTTCTTCTAGATGAACTAAGGATTTAATGGAATTTGATCTACACATTTCCTCCTCCGTAAATTTCTGGATACCTGGATGAACCTTCTGTATCTGACCCAAGCGCAAAAATCCTATTTTAAACTTGGCTAACTTCAAAAGAATATTGTCGACAGCAGAGTGTGTATAGCTGGTTAACAAAACACTAAAACCACAGGCATAGAGAATTCTTACCTAATAAGAGGAGAAAGGAAAACAGCATTACTTTTAATTCTAGATAATTTTCAACATGATTATATTTTCACAGGGACTTAAAAAACTTAACAGGCAGCCTATCTAAAAGATGAGCAAAGTAGCTTTTCAAAAAAAATTATAGACAAAAATTTATGAAATTACATGGCATTAATAGATATTATACTATATGTCATATGTTAATAAGTTTTAATAAAATTTAATAGTATCAGTACTAAATAGCGCCTGGTGCACAGTATTAATCAATATATAAGTTGCTGCCATCATTATGGTTAATCTAAGAATGCTTAGAATTTTACTGACTATAAGTTATCACATTTAAAAGGGAAAGGAAAACATCTGATGATACCCAGGTCACCATGGATAAAGATATTAGAACAATTCTAAATGCAAGAAATTTACAACATGATTCCAATTATTTGTGAGTTAGCTTCTCTATTTTTGAGCCCTCCTTGGAAACTGATATGAAACTAAAGACATTTTACTTAAAAGGCAGCCCTTTTGATATCACATCCTTTGAACTGAAGACAGTGATGTAAAGATTTAGTTTCTAAGCCAAAAATAATAACCTTACGAGAGTACATATTGTAGTTGTCTTTCCTGTTCCAGGCATGCCCACGATGAGTGTATAGTCCTTTGAAAGAAGTACCTTTTTCATTGCTTGCCTCTGAGGTTTATTCAAACCTACATTTACATTGAAGAATGACATGAAAAAGTGTTAAATTTCAATGAGCAAATTATTTTATTAAAAAAGCAGCCTCTATTTAAATCTGTTTTTCAGTACATCTTTTCAAAACCAGAAAATGTCACGGTGACATTAAAGTATATATATATATACACATATAAAGTACTTCCAGAGAGACTTAGTCTAAACATTATAACTGCAAGTTTAATAAATTTTTTAAAACACTAGATCATGATGTGGATTGAGTCATAAATAGGAACAACTGGGGGAAGTGGAAATGCTAACTATAGCACACCTTTTAAAATGCAGGCAACTCTATCTTTTGCATCATGTGGAAGGACAGAACTGAGGTAGGAAATAAACTGAGGTTCACGTAAGTCGATGATTAAGTCTCGAAGTTTTTGACTGGAAAGAAAAACAAATGTTTTTAGTAATGATGTTCCATAGGAAAGTAGAGTAAAATTCAGATTCATTCATTGTTACAAACCTGGTGTAAGTATTTTCCATCAACTTGGAAAGATTTCCTAGTGGAGTACTTATATCACAGTTTTTTTCTTCCTGATCCAATCTGAACAAAGTTGATTCTGGGAGTACGGACACATTCCTAAAATAGTAATTCAGATGTATGTAAATGTTTTTCATTTAACATAGTCAACTTTTCTGAATAAGAAATATATTGCTGTCTGCCAAGAGAAAATGGGCCAGAATACCTATTGTAATGGCTACCAGCAGCTGATTCACTGATTCTCACTTGTGAGTCAAAGAGCAAGAGGCCCAGATTGATGGGAAATGGGAGAAAGAGGACACAAGGCATCAAGGTCAAGGTAAGTGGCAACCAAGCTCTTAAAACATTTCTAATTCACTTGACCTTACTGATGTCTCACCTGGCCCACACCCCCACCCCCTTCCTGGGAATCCTGAGCACAGAACTCTTCTTTCCTCTCTTTTCTGATGCTATCTCCCATCCCTCTATCAGTCTCTAAAAATTTGGTATTCCCTAGGATCCTTCCCTTGCCCTCTTTACTGGTCTTCTAGCCATTTTCTCCTTGGCTCTATGCTATCATGAGTCTATAAATCCCACATCTTCAGGTCTGATCTCATATTCCTATCCAGCTATTTCCCCAGTAGGCTTTAGGTTCAAATATCCAGTAAGCAGGCAAGATTTTGCTCTTGCTTAAAGCCCAGGCTTGAAAATTTAATTAATTCAAACCTGAACAACCTTCATCCCTGCTGAACCTGAGCTTCCTCTGTGGACCTGATATCAGTTCATGGCACTTACATCTATGCTGTTGCCTCAATCCTGTCCTCCCCCTCCCCCTCCCCTTCCGCCTCTCCTTCCACCTCTTCTCCTTCAAATCTCCAAATGTGAGCCAATTTTACTTTCTAAAGACTTCCCATTCCATTCTCTCTGCCAGAACTACTCTGTTCTCAATTACCACCTGGAACACTGCAATAGTTTTCCCTGCTTTCAGTTTTGCCTCCATTAACTAAGTCCATTCTCCATAATGCATCGACAGAAAATTTTGAATCCGATTATTATCATTCTCCTGTTTAACACCCTTAAAACATCTGAATAAATAAAATTTCTTAATATGGTTTATAAGTTGTTCTGTGATGTTACCTCTTACAATCACTCCCTTCTTTTTTTTACACTCTGGAATTAACATCTGCTTTCCTGAATTATGTATCACACCATCACACCTCTGTGTAAACATGTTCCCTCTGTCTAGTAGACTCTCCTCACATAGTTTTGCCAAGCTAATTTATTCAGCTACAGGATGAAGATCCAGAATGAGCTTTCCAAAAGTCTCCCAAGTCTCCAATTTACTCTATTTACTTAACATTTGTCTTTAAATCAACTGCTAACTTTGTTTTAAATGAGATAAATATACTTTTGTATCGTATCCGTAAATGGCAAAAAATCATTTTCTTTTTTTTTTTTTTTTTAAAGATTTATTTTTTATTTATACATACAAGCTGGGGTACAGGCCAGAGGCGTGGGGCGGCGAGAAGGTTCACCAGAGACAGAGTGGGGAGCAGAACAGGCATATCAGAAATACACTGCTGAGGGGAGCAGCGGGCGAGGCAGGAGAGGTCTGCCGCGCCATGTGGGATTCTCCCTGGCAGGGCGTCAAACTCGCGTCGCCGCTGCCAACAGCTCCACAGCGCAGCGCTTAACCGCTGCGCCACCGGGGAGGCCCAAGTCATTTTCTTTTTAAAGAGAGAACGAGGGCCTCCCTGGTGGCACAACGGGTTAAGTCTCAGCACTGTGAAGCTATCCGCAGCCACTGAAGCACAAGTTCGATCCCTGGCCAGGGAGCTTCCCACATGATGTGGCAGACCTCTCCTGCCTCACCTGCTGCTCCCCTCAGCAGTGTATGTCAGTCAATCTGCCTCTTCTGGTGAGTCCTCTCACTCTGTCTCTGTCTCTGGTGAGTCCTCTCACTACCCCACGCCTCTGGCCTACACCCCAGTTCTTGTATGCATGGATGAATGAATCTTTAAAAAAATAAAAGTAAGTAAATAAATAAAGAGGAGAGAATGAAATAGTGATGGCCCAGAGTGCCAAGAAGCAATAAGCTTTGTAACTAACACAGGGTATCTATCACGACTGCCATACATATGGATATGAGAATTAGAAAAGATTATGGTGACATGAAAAAAAAAACAAAACAACTATGTCCACATTAGCACTATGGACCACACTGAACTAAATTTAATAGTTTGGCAGGTCCTGAAAATGTTAAATACAAAATTAGCACATAACCAGCAATTCCACAACTAGCTATCTAAAAAGGGAAATAAATGTTTACATAAAAACCTGTTTGCAAATATTCACAGCAACACTAGCCAAACACCTAAAAACCAAATAACTCAAAGGTCCGTCAGCTAGTGAATGGACAAAGAAAACGTGCTCTATCCACATAATGGGTATTATTTAGTTGTAAAAAGAAATGAGGTACTATGATAAATACTGAAATGTGGATGACTCTTGTAAACATATGTTAAAGGAAAGAAGTCAGAAACAAAGCATACCATATGGTATGTTTGAAATATATGACATATCCAGAGTAGAAAAATCCATAGAGACAGAAAGCAGGTTAGTATTCCCAGAGGTTGGAGGGAAAGGGGAACGAAGGCTTAAAGGGTATATCCCTTTGGGGTGATGAAACTGTCTCGGAACCAGACAGAAACAATGGTTGCACAACAGCATGAGGGTACTAAGTGCCACTGAACTAAATGCTTTAAAATCGTTAATAACCGTTTTTATGTTACGTGAATTTTAGCTCAACTTTTTAAAAATGAATGAAGTACTGATAGATGCTACCACGTAATATGAACCTCAAAATGGTATGTCCACTGAAAGAAGCCAGTTACAACAGACCACATATGATTCCATCTACGTAAAATGTTCAGAGAACAGGCAAATCTACACAGAGAGAAAACAAACCAGCGGTAGCCCAGTGCATTGGTAGTGACTGCAAAGGGGTACAGAGCTTCTTTATGAGGTGTTGGGGTATCTAAAAATTAATTTTGGTAACGGTTGCATAATTCTATGAATACAATAAAAAATACAGAATGATACACTTTAAATGGCTAAATTGTATGGTATGAGAAATAGATATCAACAAAGCTGCTACCAAAAAAAATAGTAACAACATTTCATTACCTGTCCAATAAACAGGTTACTGTTGTCATATTAATCTCATTCACATATCCTCTAGACAAAGCAAAGAGTGTCCTCTCTTCTCCACTCAAAATAATTCTGTCACCTGCCATTAGGTTTGTGATAGGCATGGCACCATTTTTACGTTGGAAATTATGTAAATATTGTCCATCACAAACTGTGTTTACGTGTCCTGTTATAAGCAGGTTTCCAATGCAGCTGCCACTCTTCTCCCTATGAAAAAGAGAAAGCTTCTATTTACATCATATACATAAATGCTACATTTGCCTTTTTCTATAAATTATTTGTTCATCTGTCCCCTGGAAACTCTAATGGTATTGATCCTATCTATCCTTTTTACATTTTCCATAATCTACACTGAAGTGTTGTAAATGCTAAGGAAACATCTTCTGTATTGTTTTTTAAATAGTCTCTCACCAATAGAGCTATAGATAAGTGCTACAGATCGTCCCACATTGCACCCACAGGTGGGGATCTTTGAACAAGGTGTGTAGCCGCACTTTGATCCCTGAACCACACCCCTGCACCCTGTGCTGATACACGTTAACATTACAGAAGACAAACTATAAAAACTTGTTCCTGAACTGATATGAAGAAAGAGTATCCTACTCCAATAATGTTTACACAAGGATTTAACTTTTTTTATTAAAATAATGCTAAGCAAATCGATAATTTCACTGCTTCTAAGAAATATGTACGTATAAAGATACACAAAAATACAACTTCACAAGTAACTTTTAAGAAAATGGACCTTAAAGAATACAAGATGGACCAACTTTAGAAAATCTGAATCTGCATAGAAATTTCACAAAAATAAACTTTTTAACTTTTAGTATTTAAAACAGTATGTAAAACCTTGCTAATTTGTACTATGCCAGTATGCTAAAATTCACCAAACATGCTAAGTTTATACTCTTAACACTGATAGAGAAGCATTTACTAGTAATTTTAAAAATAAGGTTTCTTGAGAATTATTTGACCTACTGAAAATAAAGACTAATATACTCTTCTTTGAAACAATCCATGGAGAGTCATCTGGAGTTGTCATGAATATATGAAAACATGTGACATAACCTGTACACATCATAAACTCCAAATGTCACCCCACTAGCTAATCCAAATTACTAAAATTTTACTGTACTCAGTGGACCACTTACATCTCTGAAGCTGGCATTAACCATATATTTTGGTGATTCTTTTTACTGTCCTTTGATTGTGACTCCAGAGTTAACATTAGACACCACAGGCTGAAATACTCTAGGTGTGTATGCTTTAGATGCTGGGTTTCTTCTTTTATTTTGGACAACATGTCAACTGGGACCGAACTGTCATCCATCCGTTGTTCAACTGCTCTAAATATAAAACTCCAAGTTAGAGATATATACAAACACTTCACTGTTGGCTATGAAAGGAGATATTTCTAAAATGAGTACATATATAGGATAATCATCAAACCTGTTTTTTACAATTTTTCTTTTATTTTCTAATCACCATAACTTATAACCACCAACCTCAATTTTCTTTAAAATAATTTCAACATTTTGCAAGCAAAATGGCTTTTTACAAAACAAAATTAATCAGAAACTCAATATTGCATTATTTTGTCTTCAGTGACTATCCCCAAACAACAACTTAAGCTTGGCATACTCTCGTCTTCATTCCTATATGCAGCAAGTTTTGGCTTTTGAACTCTTGCATTTCTCAAAATCACAGTATTTGTACACCCAGTATTGTGGCATAAGGAAATCATCATAAAAACTTAGAAAAGCATTGCAAATATCAATTTTACTTAATACTAATTTTTAAGTTTTAATATAGAAACAAATGTACTGTAAAATATAAGATAAAATATATTCTATATAGCAACAGATATAAATAAAACTTTGATAATTTAACATATAATTTAAAAAAAATGTAATTGTGCTTTAAGCCCAGACGTCCTACATTTCTGTATCTTTTCCACTAAGAGATCCTTGATACAAAACTTACAAAAGTCCTAAATGTGTATTTTCAAGCTGAATTAGAGCTTTGATTCTGATTTGATCTTGCTTCCTAATCTATATTTACATCTAATGTTTCTGTGGCCTTCAAAACTTTCACTGGCCTTTAAAGGTATAAATGCATATGACTTCATAAGACATCTAATAAACTTCCCACAAGCAGAAAAAAATATATATAAACAAGACAAATCCATCAGATAACAAACTGTCTCGAAGAACCAATTTCCCTGTATCTAACTACAAACGGCCTAAATTAAAATAGCTACTAAGAAATAGAAGATTTCTTTGAATATCACTTAAAAGTCATACAATAAATGCTTATTTAACATTGTCAAAAGGCTCTTGTAAACTGTGTCTTTAAGCAAAATGATTCATAATTCAACATTATAAATATTAACTGAGGACCTGCTGTATTAAGCTCAAAATGACTATAGTACATCTTTCTTAAACAGACTCCATTTAGTCCTAAAATTATTTCATTTCCCCAGAAACTAGATACAGTATGATTAAAGCATACACTTCTGGAAAAAGTTTTTCTATTAAACTTTTAAAAAATATTCTATTATTCCCCAAGGAAACAGGCTTGCTAGAAAATATGAACTGTGTTGTTATTGTTTGTGATTCCCTTCATTTCAGAAATATTACATACAAAGAAAAATAACACACAAAATCAGCAATGCCACAGCAGTCAACAATGTTAAGCCATACTGAGTGCATACTCAACTTGAACTAGTAATTTTGGAAAACTGTTTACCTGCTGTAAAGAGCACAGGTGCTCATTTGTGAACAATATTTACAAGTCTGCTGCTCATTAATTACTTCTGGCAAAGGAGCAAGCTTTGTCTTCTTCATTCCAGTAGCCGATTTGCTAACACGGTGAAACAAAGAGAAAGCCATCTGGTTTCTTAGCTTTAATAATTCTAGGGGGTGAAAAAAAGGATGGGTGTCTTTATAAGAATTATGTAAAATTTATATATTTTCCATTATTTAAATAAAAAATCTTCAGGTTGAAAAATATAAAAAGGAAAACATTCATATTTCTTACTATTCTTAAATAACCCCTATTAACATTTTGGTATACTTTCCTTCAAATATTTCTTCACTTGATAATTTTTTAAACATAATATCAGTAAATTTGGGGAAGTTAGTATTTAATTAGCTGAATGCTGAAGAAAAATACAGCTATTTAGAGCATCTCTAATATAAGTCAGGAAGTTTAAAATAAAGATTTCTAAAATAAAAATCACAAAGGTTAATGTTTTCAATGATACAGTATGTTGGTAAAATTCTTAAATACAGTACGCTGGTAAAATTCTTTAAACAGTATTTCATAACTAATAAAATACAACCAGTGCTGTATTAGTCCTAGCAAGTATAATGAGTGATTATCAGGTATAAGTATATATCATCAAAAGTTGAAGTTCAAAGCAAATAAACAAACAACACCTAGAGAAATAAAATTCAGAGAAAATAGTTCAACCTCTTTTATCCAGATGGTTGGCAGGCACAGGGTACATCTGGCCAGTCTTGAGGTAGAGGAGCAAGCCAGCCTCTGGGTCAGGTCTTCTCTCTTGGCTTAACAGTGTATACAGAACAAGCTGGGAAAACATTGTAAATTCCATCAAATAAAATTTTAAATTTCTACATTTCCCTAAATGTTTTGCAACCAGCACATTATTTCAAAATCAAAAGGTCACGTTACTTCCATTTTGAAAATAAGTGAGTCAAATTAATAAATGTAACACAGGAAACTCAATGTCAAATATTTAATTTTACAGAAATTGTTTATGCTTGTCAGTTTTACTCAGTAAATAAACAATTTTTTTCTTAGTTATTATTTAAGTTTCTAATAAATTAAAGAGGAAAACTAATTAAATGATGTAAGCTGACAGTCTTAAGACACTACTTTCCCTTTCTAAAGTAAGTGAATTAAACACTATTTGTCATAGTTACCAAAAGGGTCACTGCTTGTATTGGGTTTATGTCTATAATATATGACACTGCTAAAGGAAATAAAAGAAACACAGAAATGGAAAAGATCAGGAGAATTGCCATTGTTAAAACGGCCATCTTACCCAAAACAATGTACAGATTCAATGTAATCACTATCAAAGTTTCAGTAGTACTATTCAAAGAAATAGAACAAATACTATTGAAATGTATATGATACCACAAAGAGACTGAATAGTCAAAGCAATCCTGACAAAAAAGAACGGTAGTATCATATGCCCACATTTCAGACTATACTACAAAGCTATAATAATCAAACATTATGGCTCTGGAACAAAAAAAAGACACAAACCAATAGAATAGAATTGAGAGTGCAGAAATAAACCCACACTTACACAGACATTTAATTTATGACAAAGGAGTCAAAACTATACAATGGAAAAAGGAAAGTCTCTTTAACAAATGATGCTGGGAAAATTGGACAGCCAATGCAAAAGAATAAAACTGGACCATTATCTCATACCACATACAAAAACTAATACAAAATGAATTAAAGACTTGTATATAAGACCTGATATCATAGGGCCTCTCTGGTGGCTCAGCGGTTAAGCGCTGCGCTGTGGAGCTGTCGACAGCGACAACGCAAGTTCAATGTCCAGCTGGGAAGATTCCCACATGGCACATCAGACCTCTTCTGCCTCACCAGCTGCTCCCCTCAGCAGTGTATTTCCATCCATCTGCCTGTTTGCTCCCCACTCTGTCTCTGGTGAACCCTCTCACCGCACCATGCCTCTGGCCTGTACCCCAGCTTGTATGCAAAAATAAATAAATCTTTAAAGAAAAAAAGACCTGATATCATAAAACACTAGAAGAAAACGTAGGCAAAACACTTTATGACATTGGCTTCAATGATGTCTCTGTGAATTCTTCTCCAACAGCAAGAGAAACAAAAAAAAACATAAAACAATTGGGACTAAATCAAACTAAAAAGCTTCAGCACAGTGAAAGAAACTGTCATTAAAACAAAAAGACACCCTACTGAATGGGAGAAAATATTTGCACATCATACATCTGATTGATTTCAATATTGATAAAGAACTCACACAACTAAATAAAAAATAACCCTATCAAAAAATGGGCAGAATACTGAACAGACACTTCTTCAAGAAAGACATACATATGGCCAACAGGCATGTGAAAAAATGTTCATCATAACTTTTCATACCTGTGGGAATGGCCCATATCAAAAAGATCAGAAACAAGTGGTGCAAGGGTGTGGAGAAAAAAGAACCATCATACCCTGTTGGTGGAAAACAGAATGGTCTAGCCCCTGTGGAAAAAAATA
>PVIJ01024989.1:0-11353 GCA_004024925.1 Scalopus aquaticus
TATAGGGAGGCCGGGTGGGAGAGAGACAATCAGTGGGGGGGGGGGAGGGAGGCGGAGGGAGGGAAGGAAAAGGGCACAAAATGGAATAGAAAAGAACACAAGGGACCATGGAGATGGATCATGGGTGAATTGGTGGTGGGCTACCCAAGGGGAATACAAAATGTGAAAGACATAAATAACAATAAAAATATATATTAAAAAAAGAAAGTAAATTAAAACTAAATTTCTACATAGGAAATGGAAAAATGTTATGATGTAGCATTAAAAAAATATATGTTAAGTACATGATTGTCTGGAAGAATCAGAAAACAAAGTATTCCAAATATCAAAATTCCACAAATTATATGCAAGGTTATATTGAACCTCTGTCATGTAATAATGCATTTTTGAGGCATATTATAACCTAATTTTAAAATTTATAAAGAACTGTAAAAAACAAGAGTAATTCAGGCAATTGTGAAGAAAAATCCCAAAATTGTATGACACTAATGGATATAAAATCTTATTATTATGTAGTTCTTATACTACTTTTATTTTATTTTTAAATGTTTATTTTTATTTATTTATGCCCACAAGAACTGGGGAACTGGGGTAGAGACAAAAGGTGTGGGGGGTGAGAGGATTCACCAGAGACAGAGTGGGGAGCAGACAGGCAGATCTACTGAAATACACTGCTGAGGTGAAATAGGAGAGGTATATTTCACCATGTGGGTTAACTTACTGGTATGGCATGCTGCAGTGGCCAATAGCTTGGCCAATAGCTTGATAGTGCTGAAACTTAACCCTTGCACCACCAGGGAGACACACTTATACCAGTTTTAAAATGTCTTATGTATGATACAGTTTTGAGCAACAGAAGCATATAACAAGTTCCCTACCTCCAAAAAGAAAAAAAAAAAGAAAAGAAAATGAGCAAGATTACTTTTACACAGGAACAAAACAATATATTTATATTTATTTATTTATTTATTGCAGTAACGTTGGGTAATATTGTTGTTTGTGTTTTAGAATTACAGGCTCTCCCCCTTCAGATGTTGTAACTGCAACACATTGATCGTCAAAATGCCAATAATCCACCACCATAGTCCATTATGTGCCCTTCCCACCTTGTTCTCACTCATTCCTCTCACCTCACCCTTTGACAACCTCAGTTCAATAGTTGTATTTCCAGTTTAGTTCTTAGTTTGGCCTTATCAGACCCTTTTTTTTTTTGCCTCTATATTTCACACATAAGTACCAGCATCCAGTATGTGTCTTTCTCCTTCTGATTTATTTCATTTAGCCTAATCCCCTTCAGCTTCATCCCTGTTGCTGCAAATGTGAGAGGTTTTGTCATAGCAGAATAGTATTTCTTTGTGCACATGCACTATAATTACTTAATTCACTCATCTGTATGTGGACACATTGCTTTTATTGCTTGACCATGTAATAGTGTACAATGAACACGAGACTATGTGCTTCTCTTTGAATTAATGCTTTTGTATTTTCTGGGTTGATAACTATGATTGGGAATGCTGAGTAATAGGGCAGATTCCTTTTCAGTAGTTTAAGAAATCTGCATATTATTGTCCATAGTGTTTGTACCAATCTATATCCCCAAGAACAATGTACAAGGGCTCCTTTTTCTCCATGTCTTCCCAGTACTTGCTGTCCCTTGTCTTTTTGATATGAGTCATTTTCAGAAGGGTGAGATGATGGCAAATCATTGTAGAGTTGATTTGCATTTCGCTAACCATTGGTAATGACCTGTTTTCATTTGCCTGTTTCATATGGATATCTTCTTTGGAGAAGTGACTATTTAGTTTTTCTGCCATTTTGGAGGGGTTATTTGTAGAATGATTTTTATATAATTTATGCATCAATCAACTGTCAATTGGTTGTAAAAAATATATGAGAAAAAATAAAGTTTACAGAAGCTTTCAGAAAGGAGGAATAACAAACATTGAAAATATATTAAGCATGGGCCTCCCCGGTGGCGCAGCGGTTAAGCGCTGCGCTGTGGAGCTGTCGGCAGCGGTGACGTGAGTTCGACGCCCGGCCAGGGAGATTCCCACATGGCGCGGCAGACCTCTCCTGCCTCGCCCGCTGCTCCCCTCAACAGTGTATTTCTGATCTGCCTGTTCTGCTCCCCACTCTGTCTCTGGTGAACCCTCTCGCCGCCCCACGCCTCTGGCCTGTGCCCCAGCTTGTATGTATAAATTAAAAAAAAAAAAATCTAAAAAAAAGAAAATATATTAAGTAGATAAGTAAAAGTAAAAGTACTAAACATAAAGGAAAAGTTTCATAGATGTGGGAAACGAGATGCCCGTAGGTATCTATGATAAACTCAGATTTATACCTGCAGATTAGAAGGGTAAGCAAAGGACAGAACTTTGTGCTTGTCTAGAAAATCCTACCTTTCATCTCTGACTTATTTTAAGAAATAAGTAAAAATTCAGGTAGAATCTTAAGCTGCTTGAGATTTGAAAATGTGCCCTTAAAACAACACACAAAATTCTAGGAGACTTAGTGTTCAACTGATGTACAAAAACTTATGTCAATCATTTAGTTGATCACCATACCAATCACACAAGATTTCAGTAGCCAAAAATGTGAGAAAACAGTGTTTTAAAAGTTCAGAAATACTCACAAAAATAACCAAGAAACAAAAGCGTCAAAGAAACAACAAAAAATATCACAGGGACTTGGGTCGGATTGTGGATCTGCTTCTTTTCTGTTTTCTCAGGTGATCATCAGAGCAGGCACCCCACCTTCAAGTAGTAGCCCCCATTGTGGAGTAGTTGTCCCACTTGCCGAAACTTTTACCCAAGTTCGTCTAACTTGAATAACCTGGGATACTTCTCTGTGGGGCAGCCTTACCCCTGAGAATGTAGCAAGGGTGTAGAGCTGCAGTTACACCTCCAAGGTTTTTACCCAAGCACCAATTCTACCCAGGTCACCAACTTCAGACTGCCAGTGCCTCACTTTAGGAACCACTGTCTAAAAGGAAAGGATGCAACCCTGCCTCTGACAGACAGAGCATAACACTGAGCTAGATAAACCAAGTACTTCTACCCCTGTAGTGGCCATTGCTATTGTGGGAACACTACTTATCCCCCCAACTGTGAGTACAAGAGCTGGGAAACTCCTAGCCTCCTCCAACCAGTGGATAAAGTCAAATCCCTACCAATCTCCAGTTACCAGACACAGGAAAATAGCCTCCAGCTAACGGTTTGAGAAATAAGAATCAAGTTGTTGCTGAGCCCCCAATATCCATAGGGACAGTCCAACTACCAAAGAACAACAAACAGAAACCAATTGCTTGAGCTGGGCAGAGTCTCCCAAACTTCCAGCTACCAACACTGAGAATGCAAGTGATACCCAGAAAGCTAGTAATAGGGTCCAATTTACCGAGTGCTCTGCCTTCAGCAGCAAAATGGAGGAATACAGATATGAGAAACAATCATGTACATAACAGAGGGAGTGATTATACTGGAACAGCAGAAACAAGTGCAGACCTCAACAGGGTGAACACTGAAGTGTATCTAAATATATTGAACAGAGACTGACAAGTGATGTCCACAGTTGACACAATACCACCACAGGAAAGAAACGATCCAGAGGAGAAAAAACACAACTGACAACCAGAGTCCCCAGGGGAAATCTACACCATAGAGAGTGAAAGAATCCCCAGAACCCAATTTCAAAAAAAGTTGAGAATCTGTTTTTCCTATTGGAGAGGGGAGTAATTTGGGTATGTGCAGTTAGAGCCACGGGTGGGGAGGCGGGGCTTGACAACACCCTGGAAAACAGGAGATTCTACAGGTTGGCCCACCCCCGAAGCAAACGCCTGTGTTGACCAAGATTAACACCATTGGCGTTCTAAGAACCGGATATTATATGGTCAAGGAGATTCCGGCCCCAATTGATGATGATGGCCAAACTCAAACAGAGAGAAACCATTTATGGATCACTGCCAATCAAAAAGACATAATCACAGTCACCACTCCTCACTCAGCTTTTGAATAAAGCATTTAAGCCTCTGTTTCCCACCCCTCAGCAGTTACCTGATCAGGACCCCTCTCTGTTCAGAGATCTTTCCCTGTACTCCCTTTTATCTGACAATGAACTTCTTGGTTTTCAGTCTAACTCTGATCTCAATATTGAATAATTTCCTCACTGAGAGAAGGACTAAGGACCAAGCATTTGGTCTGGCTCCCAGATGCCAGAAAAATTCACTACCACGGACAGACTTCAAAATAACCATTATGAAATTGAAGGCAGTGGGAAAAAGTTCATAAAAACAAACTAATGTTATATATATATAAAATATATGAGATGAAAGAGAATATAAAGTCCTAAATAAGATAAAAATGGTGTTTCAGAATTTAAAAGTAGAAATGCAGGAGGTAAAAAAAAATATCAGGAGAAAGTTACAGAATTAATATAGATCAGATTGAAGAATGAGTCAGGATACTTGAAGACTCAAATGATCAAAGAATTTGATAGAAAAGGCAAAAGAGAAACTGGCAGTATAATAGGAATTAACAGAAATTATCTATACATAATAAACAAAAAACTAGAAATAATAGATTTATACAGTAAATAGTCAGAACACACAAAATCAGTTGCATTTCTAAATGCAAACAATGTATCAGAATAAAATGAAACTTTAAAAAAATTCCCATTTACAATTCCATCAAATACACACGTACACACACACACACACACACACACACACACACACACACACACACCTGGGAGTAAACTTAACCAAGGACGTGAAGGATTTATACATAGAAAACCGTAAGACTCGGTTAAAGGAAATAAAGAGAAAGAAATGGAAAGATACCCTATGCTCATTGACTGGAAGAATAAACATCATTAAAATTACATTAAAACATTACCCAGAAAAATTTGCAGATTCAATGCAATACCTATCAAAACCCCAATGGTTTTTTTATGGAAATGGAACAAACAATTATAAAATTTGTATGGAGCTACAAAAGGTACCAACTAACTAAAGCAATAAGATATCCCATTTCCTGACTTCACACTATACTACACAGCAACAATAATCAGAAAATTAGGTGTTGGAACAAAACCAGAAACAGAACAGTGAAATGGAAAGGAAGGCCCAGACATATAACAGCACATAGGAGTTAGTTAATCTGAGACAAAAGAACCATAGCCATACAATAGACGATTTTTTTTTAATCAAGCAGGGTTGGGAAAATGGATAGCCTCATGAAAAAAAACAAAAGTAGATCCATACTTAATTCCATACACAAAAGGTAATTCAAAGTGGAATAAATATTTGAATATAGAACTGAAGCCATAAAATACTTAAAAGAAAACAGGAGTTATACTACAGGACATCTACTGCAATGGTTTATTTGGGAATGCAAATCCAATGGCCGGGGAAAGTAAAGCTAAAATTATCAGTGTGGACTACATAAAATTAAAAGCTTTGTACTTTATTTTGAAAATATTTATTTATGCATACAAGATCTAGGGTGTAGGATAGAGGTGGGGGAGGTGAGAGGGTTCACCAGAGACAGAGTGGGGAGCAGAATAGGCAGCTTGACTGAAATACGCTGCTTAGGGCAGCAGTGGGCGAGGCAGGAGAGGTCTGCTGCACCACGCCATGTAGGAAACTTCCTGGCTGGGAATTGAACTCATGTTGCATTGGGTGTGGATAGCTTCATAGTGCTGAGACTTAACCCGTGTGCCACCAGGGAGGCCCCAAATTTGAAATTATTTCCATACAACTTAATATAGGTAAAATCTCCAGTTCTGAATACACTCTAAAAGGTAATGGGTGTTTCTGCCCTTTGCCCTTGAATGTGCTATACAAAAATTATATCTCAGGAAGACTCTGCTCCTTTAGTTTGTATCTTGGAATAAGAAAGAAATAAAAATTACATCTAGCTAGAAAGTGATATCCTGGATTACTTGTTATAGCAACAGGTGACTTGTAAACATGGTGAAGTTACATTCATTGATCTCCATTTTATTACTTGTGACTCAAATTTTAAAAATCCTAACATGAAACATTGTGACAACAGTACTATGATATTTGGGCTGGTCCTTTCTTTGAGTGTTCTATTTGTGGCTATATAGAAAAGTAGAAATCATATTAGATTAGATATCAACAAGTTAGTTTTCCTATAATAACTTTCATTTCAACAAGAACCATACATTTCAGGCCCTTACTATCAATTACTCTCTATATTGCAATAATCACCTAATTCATTTACTCCAGGCTATCCTGTTCATTATTGATATTTTAAAATCAAGGCTGATAGTGTAACTCTCTTATTAAACATGCCTAAGTCCTTCCCAGGATCAATAGATGTTCTTTGTATTCCTCAGATGAGTACTGAATGTCCTATACAATATGATTGGAGCTTTAATTTTCAGTACACTTTTTTTAAACCTCTCTTATATCAGCTAAACATCTGAAAACTAGAATAGTGGCTACTTCACAGGTAAGATTTCGTAAATCATGATCCTTATGCCTTTGCTTATGTTATTTTCGATATCAAGGATGTGCTTTCTTTCTAAATCCCACTGTCTTGACACAATTCTACTCAACATTAAGATGACATAAAACTTCTGCCTAATTAAAAAAAAAAAACTTGACTGTGCCACAGCTCTTCTAGCATGTATTTTTATTTAATAATTAATATTTTATCTACATATTAAAATAAAATCTAGGTAGATATTGGTATCTAGATATTGCTTTACCATACATAAATCATAGATTCTCAATAAATATCTTTAGTTCCTAGTTGTGTCATTCAATGTGTCAAATACGAGGTGTTAAGAAACAAGTAATAAAAATCCAAAATTACTTCAAACATAAAAATTTGTTTTCTTATGAAACTGATAAAGAATAAGTGTAGGACTGAGAAGAGACAGGATTTAGAGTGCCCCTATTCCATTTCCTGTGCACTCACTGCCCTGCTCCAAATAGTTTAGTCACAGACTGTGACAAATCCAGGATTGATGGATTTATCTGTATTTGGAGATATAGGGGAAACAGAGCCTGTCTTATATTAGATTACCCTCAAAGAAGAAGAAATTATTTTCTTAGAAGATCTAGAAGTCCCCTGAAATTTATTCTGACTGAAGTTGCGGCAAAACATTTACACTGATCTTAGCCTCTACTGTAATTTTTTTTTCTCTGAGTTGAGTGGCTTTATTGAGTCACCAAAACTTTTGGACACAGATGACAAATTACCTCAGACCATCAGTTAAACCTAAGGATTTAGGGAAGTGATCAATTTCCCTGAAAAAATCAGACTATAGGGGAAGAAATATGGTTGCCAATAGAAAGACAGGATAATTTTATCCACATCATATGAATTTTGGCTCATGTTCTTTGCCTGACTCTACCCAAGGGGCTCAAAGTTATCACACTTTACATTCTCCTCTCAATAATAGTTATTTGATGAGATATCATCAAAAGCTTTTAATGTTATTGCCCTATTTTGCTCATTAATTATATCTCTAAAGAACAATTGTCTGCTTAGTTTTATCTTATCTTACTTTTACCCAAACAGAAGTTATTAACATCACAAAGATGTCAAACTGATATCATCCAGACCCTGAAACAACTCTAATAGTTGGTGAACTTGAGTTTCTTGGTTATATAAGAAACATAAAACCTGTATAAGTCAGTGTAATTGGGTTTTCTAGAAGTATAACTTAGTGATATGATGGAGAAGCGACAAAGTTGACTTCAGTACACATAGAGGAGGTGTGGAATTCAAAAATTGAAGTTAGTATTAGACTTGCCTCTATATTTGACAGCTTACACAATGTTGAAATGATAGCTTTGAATCTTAATTTCATCATTTGTAAAATGAGTTGTTGAGATGCAAGGTAACTAAAGTAAATGATATCTCGAATCACTTTTTATTTTATTTAAAAATGGCTTTATAATAGGTAGTTCAAATGACTGGTTTTTCAAAATCTTTTGAAAGGTCTTTTGAATATTTTCTACACTTAAGTCTTTATTCATTATATTTAAGGAGGTGATTTCCTCTTTCTTCAAATATATATTTTATTCCAAATAAGTCAACAGCAACTACCACCATTGAATTTAATGATAGATACCTGTGGTCTGATGGTGTCATCTGGAGCAGGGTGTGCATGTGCTTGAGTGGGTGCACCTGGGCCTGGAGAGCCTGATCATAAAAGGGCGGCATCCCAGGGGATGCAGCAGCAGCATTTAACAGAGCATGGCGGCAGAGGACCCTTCAGGATGCAGCAGAGAGACCACCAGACAACGCCAGAATGCCTAGAGAGAGTAAAGATTCTCTGTGGGATAGGAGGCCTACTAGCCTCCCAGGCCCCTGTCCCACCTGCCCCCACCCCCCTTGCTTGCCGTGTACTGTGTAGGGTCAGGAAAGACACCAGGAACACAGGTTTTCCATGGAGCTGCACAGACAGGTCAAAAGGAGGAGTCCTGGAACCCTCGGTGGCTTTTTCATAGTCTTTTATAATAAGGCAGCCAGGTACAAGGCAGGCAGCAGGGTCGGGAGGCTGGTAGGCCTGCTAGCCCCTTTGCCAGCCCCTGGCAAATCGTCACTCTCTTGAGCTCTCTGGCAGCATCCTGTGGTCTCTACTGCACCATGAACGGTGCACCCCAAATGGTCCTCTGCTCCATGCTCTGTTCTGTGCTGCTGCTGCTTCCGCTGCTGCTCCTTCTCCTTCTACTGTTTATAAGCCCAGTCTCTGGCTCAGATGAACCCACTCACATAGGCCCACACCCCACTTTAGGTGCCTGCCATCAGGCATTTGTGTAGGCCTGAGAGGTCTGTCATTGAGGGGAGGGCGGAAAAACCTGATGACTTTTGTTTCCCCTATAATCTGGTTTCCTCACTACAAAAGAACATTAGCAGCATGAAAAAGCCACCGAGTAATATTTGCTTCATAGAATGTGTTTGGTAGTACTCCTTACTTCTCGATTTTTTGAAAGAGTTTGTGTAATATAGGGGCTATTTCATTTTTGAATGTTTGGTAGAATTCATTTGTGAAACCATCTGATCCTGGGCATTTGTTTTTGGGGAGGTTTTTAATTACTGTTTCAATTTCACTACTTGTGATTGGTCTGTTTAGGTGTTCTATATCTTCTTTGTCTAGTTTTGGGTGATTGTATAGTTTTAGGAATTTGTCCATAACCTCTAGGTTGTTATACTTGTTTCCGTATAGCTGTTTATGATTATTTTTGTTATTTTTGCTGTGTCCGTTGTGATTTCTCCTTTTTCATTTATGATCCTATTTATTTGTGTTTTCTCTCATTTTTTCTTTGTAAGCCTGACTAGTGGTTTGTTTATTTTGTTTAGTTTTTCAAAGAACCAGCTTTTAGTTTCGTTAATCTTATGGATTATTTTTTTATTTCCATTTCATTTAGTTCTGCTTTGATTTTTATTATTTCCTTTCTTAAACTGTCTTTTGGGGTTTTTTTGTTGTTCATTTTCTAGTTCTTTGAGATGTGAGATTAAATTGTTTCTTTGGCTTGTTTCTTGTTTCTTGATGTGAGCTTGTAATGCTATATATTTTCCTCTTATTACTGCTTTTGCTGTGTCCCAGACATTCTGGAAAGTTGTGTCCTCATTGTCATTCAGTTCTAGATATTTTTTAATTTCTTCTTTGATCTCTTCGTTGATCCATTGGTTTTCCTGTAATGTGGGTTTCAGTCTCCATGAGGTAAGGAGGTTTCTTTTTTTTTCCTTTTTATGATTTATTTCCAGTTTGACTCCTTTATGATCAGAGAAGAAGGCTGGTATGATTTTGATCTTAGTGTATCTGTTGAGGTTTGTTTTGTGGCCTAATATGTGAGCGATCCTGGAGTATGTTCCGTGTGCACTTGAGAAAAATGTGTATTCAATTTTTCGGGGGTGGAGTGATCGATAGATATCTGTTAATCCCATGTGGTCTAGGTCCTTATTTAGAGCTTTAATGTCCTTGGTTACTTTTTGTCTTCTTGATCTGTCCAATAGAGAAAGTGGGGTGTTGAAGTCTCCTACTATGTATGTATTTTCTTTAATGTCTGTTTTCAGGGATGATAATAATTGTCTAATATATTTTGATATTCCTTCATTTGGGGAGTATATGTTGATGATTGTTATATCCTCCTGTTTTATTGTCCCCTTTATCATGATATAGTGACCAGATTTGTCTTTTTTTACCTTCTTAAGCAAATATTACTCTAATACCAAAACCAGACAAAGACAATACAAAAAAAGAAAACTACAGACCAATCTCCCTAATAAATATTGATGCAAAAATATTTAACAAAATCTTGGCCACTAGGATCCAACCATGCATCTATAAGATAATACACCATGACCAAGTGGGACTTATTCCAGGGACACAAGGATGGTTCAACATCCAAAAATCAAGCAATGTAATCCAACACATCAACGAAAAGTAAAATAAAGACCATATGATCATATCAATAGACGCTGAGAAAGCATTTGACAAAGTACAACACCCATTTATGATAAAAGCCCTTGAAATCCTTGGGATAGAAGGAACATACCTCAACATAATAAAAGCCATATATGACAAACTCATGGCCAATATTACCCTCAATGGTGAGAAGCTGAAGTTCTTTCCCCTAAGATCAGGAACAAGGCAAGGATGTCCACTCTCACCATTAATTTTCAATATAATACTGGAAGTCTGAGTCAGAGCAATTAGACAAGAGAAAGACATTCAAGGGATCCAAATAGGAAAAGAAGAAATTAAACTGTCTCTATTTGAAGACGATATAATATATATACAAAATCCTAAAAACTCCATAGAAAAATTACTCAAAATAATAGACCAGCTCAGTACAGTAACAGGATACAAAATCAATGCACAAAAGTCAGTAGCATTCCTCTATGCAAACACCCAATCTGAAGAAGAAGAAATTAAGAGATCCATCCCCTTCAAAATCAAAACCAAAAAAATCAAATATCTGGGAATAAATCTAACAAAAGACATAAAGGACTTATACATAGAAAACTACAAAACTCTGTTGAAAGAAATAGAAAAAGACACAAGAAGATGGAAAGGCATCCCTTGCTCAAGTATTGGAAGGATTAACATTATCAAAATGGCAATCCTACCAAAAGCAATTTACAGATTCAATGCTATTCCAATAAAAATCTCAATGACATTCTTCAAAGAAATAGATCAACTACTGATGAAATTCATATGGACCCACAAAAAACCTTGCATAGCTAGAGCCCTACTAACTAAAAAGAAAGAAAATGGAGGAATTTCACTCCCTGATTTCAAACTGTACTACAAAGCCATAATAATTAAAACAGCATGGTACTGGAACAAAAACAGACAGAAAGACCAATGGAAC
>PVIJ01024990.1:0-11353 GCA_004024925.1 Scalopus aquaticus
ATGCCGGGCCGGGGAGAATCCCACATGGTGCGGCAGACCTCTCCTGCCTCGCCCGCTGCTCCCCTCAGCAGTGTATTTCTGATCTGCCTGTTCTGCTCCCCACTCTGTCTCTGGTGAACCCTCTCGCCGCCCCACGCCTCTGGCCTGTACCCCAGCTTGTATGTATAAATAAAAAATAAAAATCTTTAAAAAAAAAAAATTAAAAAAAAAAAAAAAAGAACATGTCATCTAGAACTTTCATAGCTAGAGAGAAGTCAAAGCCTGGCTTAGAAGCTTCAAACCCCTAACCCTCTAGTTAAGGATTAAAGCGTGGTGGCTATCCTTTTGGATTAGTGTTTTTGTGTCCTTTGGGTAAATTCCCAAAAGTGGTATTGCTGGGTCGTATGGAAGCTCCATGTTGAGCAGTTTGAGGAATCGCCATACAGCTTTCCATAGTGGTTGGACCAGTTCACATTCCCACCAGCAGTGTAGAAGAGTCGCTTTTTCTCCACATCCTTTCCAGCATTTGTTGTTGCCTGTATTTTTAATGTGTGCCATCCTCACAGGTGTGAGGTGGTATCTCATAGTGGTTTTGATTTGCATTTCCTTGATTATAAGTGATGTTGAGCATTTTTTCATGTATCTGTTGGCCATTTGCTTTTCTTCTTTGGAGAAGTGACTTTTTAGCTCTTCTGCCCATTTTTTGACTGGATTGTTAGCTTTGCTTTTGTTGAGTTGTGTGAGTTCCTTGTAAATATTTGTTATCAGTTCTTTATCGGATGTATTGTGTGCAAAGATCTTTTCCCAGATGGTAGGGTGTCTGTTTGTTTTGGTTAATGTCTCTTTTGCTGTACAGAAGCTTTTTATTTTGATGTAATCCCACCTGTTTATCTTGTCCTTCACTTCCTTCACTTTGGGGGATGTGTCGTTAAAGATTTTGCTGAGATGTATGTTGTGCAGAGTTTTGCCTATATTTTCTTCTATAAATTTTATGGTTTCAGGTCTTACGTCTAGGTCTTTTATCCATTTTGAGTTGGTTTTTGTGCAGGGTGTGAGGCAGTAATCTAGCTTCATTTTTTTGCATGAGATACCACCTCACACCTGTGAGGATGGCACACATTAAAAATACAGGCAACAACAAATGCTGGAAAGGATGTGGAGAAAAAGCAACTCTTCTACACTGCTGGTGGGAATGTGAACTGGTCCAACCACTGTGGAAAGCTGTATGGCGATTCCTCAAATTGCTAAACATGGAGCTTCCATACGACCCAGCAATACCACTTTTGGGAATTTATCCAAAGGACACAAAAACACTAATCCAAAAGGATACATGCACCCGTATGTTCATTGCGGCACTGTTCACAAATAGCAAAGGTATGGAAGCAACCCAGATGTCCAAAAATAGATGATTGGATCAAGAAGATGTGGTACATATGCACAATGGAATACTATTCAGCATTCAAAGAAGATAAACACATGCAATTTGCAGCGACATGGATGGAATTAGAGGGGATCATACTCAGTGAAACAAGCCAGAAAGAAAGAGAAAAATATCGAATAGTTTCACTTATAACAGAACTATAGGGAAACCAAATAGGAGAGAGACACTTGGGGGGGTGAGGGGAGGGGGAGGATAAGGGCACAAAATGGAGTAGAAAAGAACACAAGGGACCACGGAGATGGATCACAGGTGAATTGGTGGTGGGTTGCCCAAGGGGAATACAAAATGTAAAAGATATAAATAACAATAAAAATATATATTAAAAAATAAAAAATAAAGCGTGGTGACTAAATTAAAGCCAAAGCTCTTTTATCATCCGAAAATCCTGAAACCTTTTAAGAATAATGTGAAATCTACGCTGCTTGTGCTATGTAGATGGAACAATGAGGGTTTACAACATGATCTCCTGAATATTTGAAACCCACTGTTGAGACCTACTGCTCAGAAAAAAATTTCTTTCACTCACACTGCCCCGATTACCTGAGAGCACTGACGAGATACAAGGAGTTTAATGTTTTCCTGCTTACCAACACAGACGCTTTCTGTAACCCTTGGATCAAATGTCATTTCAATGTCAAGTCTCACTATTTAAGGAACACATTTCATAATATGAAGCTGCCAGAGATAATGATTCCTCTGATACATTTGGACAAAATACATTGAAAACCTTATAGGTTGGGTATAACATTCTTGATGCCGTTAAAAACATTCGTGACTCATGAGAGAAAATCAAAACATCAACATAAATAGGAGTTTGGAAGAAGTTGATTTCAATCCTTGAGGATGACTTTGAGAAAAGACATGAGGTCCCTCCTAGAACATTGGGTGCTGGCAGCCTCAGCTGTGGGTGATCTGAATTGGTAAAGAAACACTGTTCCCCCTTACTGGAACTGTCCCCTTTTCCCCTGCAGCATAACCAAATTTGCTGTCATTGTGAGAAATGTATTGCTTTGTTCATTTAGGGAGAAAAGTTAGATTCACGTAAGTATCTCAGAGTTAAAGTGCTAAAGGAGCCTATATTCTTCCTGCAAATAACCCACTCCTCTCTTTTGCTGACTTTTAAAAGTTCTTTTCATTTCTGGACCTCTTAGGGTTGCAACAAAATAAATGACCTTTTATGGGACAATTGAGAAGAGTTTACTTAAGGAAAATTCACCAACATGGATAGGTTCAGGGAATGTTACATGACATGTTGACCAATAACCCCTGAACATAGTAATAGCATGGAGCTTCTAGATCAGAGGGTGAAAGATAAGGGGAAGAAGTTATCAAAACTCAGGGAGGGCAGTGGTTGCAGCTGTGGCTGTAGGAGGGGAGCCCCGGACAGGGACAGGTAGAGTAACACAATCACTGCCAAAGCACAGCCTAGCAGGGGGAGAGCCAGGAAGTTAAAACCCCAAGTCCCTCTCCAACTTCAGTGTCTCCCTTTCACTGAAAGCACCCAGGAGCCAGAGGGAGAGGGAGCCCATCCCTGAGGCACAGAGATGTCTCCCTTAGGAATCAGGGGATAGAGAGGATGCAAATGAGACCTGACTACAAATAGAGAAGGCCCGTGTCTTCCTATAGTCTCCTCACAGTTGGTATTTGCTGGACTTTCTCTCTGTCCTTGTGATAGATTCAGATCCTCATTCTGTCTCATCCTCATTCTGTTCGTTTGTTTCACTAATCACCACCTCCCTAGTGTTACCTCTTTGGAGTAACAGTGCCTTGAGAATGGAATATTGTTTTTTATGCTGGGGCGGGGGGTGGCAACTGGATTTAGAAGTGTTTTGTGATAGTGGTAGCTCTAGAAAGAAATCCATTCTAACTGTAGCTTAAATAAGACAGCAATTAGGATTAAGCTGGTGACCCCAAGATATCAGGCACCAGGGACTCCCAACTTTCTATCCCCTACTCCAGAGAGGTGACTTCATCTTGTGTTCCCACATGGGTGCTTGACATATCAGCATTCCTGCCCAGGGAGAGAGAAAGAAAGGAAGGACACAGGAGCCGGGGCCTCACTTCTGCTCACCTCCATTGGTGTGGCCTAGTTTCATGGTGCCAACCAAAATGAAGGGAGACTGGAAAATGAGGTCCATTTTCTATGCCAAAACTCCCAGAATCATTATATTTGAGAAGAGGAGAATAGATGCTGGGGAGAACTGGCATTCTCTACCACCCCTTGGTCCCCCTTGACATCTGAGTTCACATCTGGAGGGCTCCTCACACACGACCAATAATGCAGCAGAAAATCTTGGGAAACCTTGGCCAGGCCTCCAGGAGACCAGGGTTGTTATGGGGCCTGCTCTCCCCAGGAAGATCTCAAGAAAACCTCTTGTTCTCTGGAAACCTTGTCTCTTCCTGTGTTAAATGAGGTTGTTAGAACAGATGGTCTCTAAGGGACACGAGCTGGATGCTGAGAATACATTAGCGAACAGCAAGAACCAAATAAGCACAGGCAGGTGTAGGTATTATTGAGCTTCATATTTAACACGGGAAACAAAAGAAACAACAACAACGACAAAAAGCACTTAAAGATTAGAGATGCAAAGTGTGTTCATTCCGTGAATAAAAAGTTCAAGATCCCCTCACACAGAGCAACAGAGACTGGGCTTTTCCTCCATCTCTACCCAGGATGGCAGGAGCTAAGAGCTAACACGATGGAGGAGTCTGTCCTTGCCTCTCTACCCTGGAGGACGTGTCCTCTTCCCACTTGGAGGCCTCCTACGACGTGAGTCTGCTTGGTCTGCAGCAAAAACTATCTTTTCTGAGCAGGAAGGGAAGGGCTCGTGCTTTTGAGGCTTGGTCCTGGTTGGCTTCCTCTCAGCTTTCCTTTTCTCCTGATTTGGCTGCTTTCTCTTCCTTCGCGCGAAATATGCTTACTCGAGCCTCAAAATGCCACATTTCGATCTTCCCCTTGGGATTTGTCTGAGCGTTCTGGCGGCTTTCTCCCCCCTCCCCGTCAATAGCTGATGCTCCACCGGGCAGCGGGGCTGCAGGGCTGGCGGACACAGACCAGTGGGTCCAGAGCCAGCCTCCACCACTGTTTGCGGGAGACCTGGCACGTGCCACTCCCCAACTAGTGCTGCAGCGAGCGTCCTTACCTGTAAGTGGGGAGAAAAGGACTTACCTCACTGGGCTCCAAAGAGAATAAAAAGAGATTATACCTGAAGAGCTCGGGCCAGCTGCTATTGCTCACCCAGATGTGAGTCAGTCCTCCTTCCCAAGCTGGAATTCAAGTGGGCATCTTTCTTTTCACCCCTTGTCCTCCACAACACAGGACAGGGTGATCTTGAGAACCAGTGATGAGGCAGCAGGTGCTCAAATGTTGTCAGTGTTGCCAGGGGCACCACTGGGGCGTTTCTGAGCATGGACCCAACTGTCCCAGCCTGGGGGACTGACCTGACACCAATGAATGGAAGGTCCAGGCCTTTCATGGACCTTTGGAAATGGAGGCCTGGATCCAGAACTTACTGATCATTGTCATCGCCCTGCTGGGCTGGCCGGAACACTGTTGTGCTCTGGCTGCTGGGCTTCTGCACGGAGAGAAACGCCTTCTCCATCTACATCCTTGACCTGGCAGGTGCTGACTTCCTCTTCCTCTCCGTCCAGGTTATATGCTCCCTGGAGAGACTCGTCAACTCCCACCATTCCAACTCCAACTCCTTTCCCAGATTTTTCATCACCGTGGCAATCTTCACCTATGTCACAGGCCTGGGTATTCTCAGCACCATTAGCTCCGAGCACTGCTTGTCTGGCCTGTGCCCCATCTGGCACCACTGCCACCACCCGAGACACCTGAGAGCTGTCATGTGTGCCCTGCTGTGGGCCCTGTCCCTGCTGCTGAACTTCTGGAAGGGAAATACTGTGGCTTCCAGTTAAAGGATATTGACTATGCTTGGTGTCAGGTAATTAAATTTATCACTCTGCATGGCTGATTTTCTCATTTGTGCTTCTTTCTGGGCCCAGCTGGGCCCTCCTGGTTAGACCGCTGTGTGGCTGCGAGAGGATGCAACTGACCAGGCTGTATGTGGCAGTGGGGCTCTCAGTGCTGATCTTCTGCCTCTGTGATCTGCCCTATGGCACCTACTGGTGTTAAAAGTATGTTACGGGTCCAGTTACGACTGAGGCATAATTCGATGCAATCAGCAAAGCGGTGATTTATTGCTAGCTCGAGCTAGGGTCCAAATCAGCCCGGTATACCGACACAGCGGTCCTGTGGGCAAAATGAGGACCCCGAGTACAGAACTGGGTCAGCTTATAAAGGCAATGGAATTCAGCAAGTCCTAGTGACCTTGGCAAGACATCAAGGATGAGGGGGGTCGTGGAGCAGATGGTCTGTGCTGTTATCTTTAGGAGTTCCTGGAATCCTCGCCCCAGGCAGGGGGAGTTCTATCTCAAGGTTGCTGGCCTTGAGACTTTTACGGCTACTGGCAGCCTGGTGCCTTGCTGCCACTAACGTTGGTTTTAACCTTTGTCAGTGGCCAAACATTCTGAACAGTTTTTAGCATTCTTACTTTTACACTGGGTCCTCTTGTTTCACTCTTTACGAAGTAGGGGCATCCCCCATGACCTCTGTCAAGTGGTAGATGTCCTGGCCTGTGTCAACAGCTGCGCCAACCCCATCATTTACTTCGCCGGTTCCTGCAGACAGAGGCAACAGCCCCTCAAGTTGGTTCTCCAAAGGGTTCTGCAGGTCTTCCTGATGAAAGTGAAAGAGACCTGGAGATGTCGGGAGGCAGCCAGGCGCCCTGATTCAGAGCCTCTGATCCAGTTACACGGGAGTGGCTTTGAGAGCTAGTTTGATCCCCATGGATTTGGGAGGGTTTTCTTACCTTCTCTCAGCCTCTGGCACCCTGAACTTAAAATGGGTAAAAACAATGGGTGAAAAATGGATAAAACAATCCTCCTCCTCATGAGCACTGAGGTCGCCTCTCAAGGAAGTTCTCACCTAGAGATTTCCATCCCAACCCCAGGAGAAATTTGTCAAATCTAGGTCCACTTGAGAAGCACTGTCATTCAGCAGAGGCTGAAAGCAGTATAGGAAAAGTTGAAATTTCTGTGATCATTGTAATTTATAAGGACTAAAAGAACATAAAATTTTTGATAAATTTCCTTTGTCCTTTCTTATAATGTGGCTCAATAAAATTAAAAGGGTTGAAGTTCAAACTAGCCCCAAAGAGCAGCTTCCTTTGAATTTTGCTCATCTCAGAATATCGCCGTAGCTTAATGTTTATTGGAAAAAAAGGTTTTCATATCTTTAATTTATTGTTTGCACTATTTTCATCTTTTGCAAGCATGGGGTAAAATTTAATGACCAGATACATAACCTTCAAAGCATCTTTAGGGTTTGAGGTAGGGCTTCTTCCTGTGGCTTCTGTTCACCTGCTTCTAGTGAGCCCACATGCTCCCTTTTTGCCCCCTTCGTCTTTGCCCTGAGTCTTCACTCTGGGCTCTCTAGTCTGTCAGGTTTCCAGTGGCTGATTGGAGCCACCTCACAGTTTCCATTATTACTCCCAACCCAGGTACCTAGGGCCAGTGACTGCCCAGCTGGGGAGTTGGGGGGACAAAGTCCAGTTTCCTTGACTCAAGGTAGGACAAACTCTGTAGTGCAATTTACACTTCAGAAGTCCTTGCAAGATCTGAGAGTGAGAATACAAGCTTCAGAAACAATAATCTCCCCTCCCTGATCCCCCTCCCCACCCGTAAACAGCGTCTTCTGTCTGTTTTCTTGATCCTACCCTGAGGGTTAGGCAAAGGCAGGATTAGAGTTCAGTATTTACGGAGAGGCTGAGCTTTTCTGCAATTTTCATACAGACCACCAGAGGGCGCACTTGCTTAAATTCTCACTGTCATCCTTGAAGCTGGAAACCGGCAGTTAGAAGGAGATGCTGAACTTGAAGAACAAACAACCAGGGTGTGGTGTGGTAACTTACCTCTGGATCATATACAATGCTGTAAGCCATTACTTCAATTAAAAGAAACTGCTGGAAAAAATAGAATAAATAATCAGAGACATTTAGGTATTGGCCCTTCCTACAGCAAAGGAATGATGCTAACATTAAACTAAACTAGCAAGGCTGACACTTCACCACTGATTAAACAGTCAAAGGACAGCCAGAAGAGAGAAAATCAAAAACCTAGGGATGAATATTACAACTTCATAGTGAAGGCGTCCTAGGGCTTGCTGACATGGGATAGTCTTAGAGAAGTTACCTGTTAGTGCTACCTTTGCTCTAAATTTATGGCTATCTCCTTCCAAAATATTAGGGTCAGAAGGGGCAACAAGAGCACCCAGATATTCCTCACTCATGTTATTTTACAGATATGGAAACCGAGGCCCAGGAAAAATTAATCTCTTCCCCAGGGTCAAATGACTGTCTAGTAAAAGAGCCAGAATTAAAACCCAAAAAGTGAGTACTTAACTGTTTGACTAGTAGAAATAAGCCCTTGGATTTTGGATAATCTAAACTCTATTGGTAATTAGGATTGATCTTTAAAACATAAAAAGTTATAGATACAGTTCCTAGATTGGTGGTTGCAAGAGGTGGGGGTGAAATGGAGGGAAAGGAACCAAAGTTATAAACTTCCAGTTATAAAATAAATAAGTCATGGCTTATAGTATACAGCGTGGAAACTAGAGTTAATATCATGTTGCATATTTGAAAGTTACTGAATCCATCTTAAAACTCCTCATCAGAAGAAAAAAGATTTTTTACATACGTGTGGTGATAGATGTTAACTACATTTCTGTGGTGATTATTTTGTAATATACACAAATATTGGATCATTGTCTTGTGCACCTGAAACTAATCTTATTGTTCCTTAATTAAAATGTAAGATTGGGGACCTCCCTGTTGACGCAGCAGTTGAGCGCTGCACTGTGGAGCTGGAGCTGTTAGATGCAAGTTCGAAGCCCAGCCGGGGAGAATCCCACATGGCGCGGCAGACCTCTCCTGCCTCTCCCGCTGCTCCCCTCAGCAGTGTATTTCTGATCTGCCTGTTCTGCTCCCCACTCTGTCTCTGGTGAACCCTCTCTCCGCCCCACGCCTCTGGCCTGTACCCCAGCTTGTATGTATAAATAAATCTTAAAATATATATATATAAGGTTGGTCTTTTTAGAAGGGATTATATATACAGTTCATAGATTGGTGTAAGTTTGCCCAAAAGAGAGAGAAGGAGAAGGAGAGAGAGGAGAGGTAGGGGGAGAGAGAAGGAGGGAAGAGGGACAGAGGGAGGGAGGGAGAGGGCAGGGAGGGAGCGGGAGTTTCCTGACAGCCAGCCTTGTCTACAGCCTCTGCTGCTCTCCCTTCCTAGCAACTGCAGCTAGGCTGCATTGTTTGAAGTACTCATTTTTTTGAAAATCAAAAGATGAAGGATAAGCTCCTAAAACAAAAGGCATTTTTCCTTCCAAGGTCTCAGAGAAATCATGATTCAAGCACAAAACAATCAAGGGAGAGCATCCTGCAAAAAACATCTGCGGAACAGTCAGCACTGTGGATGGCACATCTCATCTCCCAGTGCAGACGGAGAGCCTTGGAGCCCAGAACCAGAAGGAGCCTTGGAATGTCGTCTTTAGAAATGAGGAATGTGCCATTTCCTGGAGGGGAGGGGAGGCCTCCCAACTCAGACGCCTGCAGAGGCCAGAGAAAGCAGCAAGCCAGGGTCAGATGAGAGATGCTAGAGATATGTTACAGGAAATATGTGACTTTACCCTTTAAGAAAAACAACAGGGCGAGCCTATTGACACTTGACACTAACACAAGCCCTGGGTGGTGGGGATTAAAGTAGCGACTGTGGCAAATTGATGCCCCCTGCCTCCAGGAGCCACCGCTAGCCACCCCGCTGGTCAGTTTCAAGTGCATGCAAGTCTGAAGTTGCCGGATCATCTGTCATTTTTTAAAAATATGGATTTGTACTTGATATACCCTACTTTTTAATGATGACAAATAATCTGAGTTGGTTGAAGGCCAAACAGCCCTACTGCAGTCTGGACTTCGTCACAAGTTTCTGCTGTGCATCCTCTGGACGAGGGTGCTATGAGGAATGGGAGGGGCCTTCAAGGAAGCTTAGTGGTTCTGGTTTTGAGGGGTTTTTTTGGCTTAGAAGAACTGGGGTGAAGGCTAGAGGTAGGGGGGAGGAAAGGACTCACAAGAGACAGAATGGGGAGCAGAACAGGGATATGTACTGGAATACTCTGCTGAAGGAAGCAGCGGGCGAGACAGGAGAGATCTGCTGCCTAGCGGTCTGGTTTTAACTCAGCCATCCACTTTCTTCCATAAACCACTTTACAATGGCCTCCGTTTCCTCCTCTGAATTACGAAAAGATGAAGTAAGGGATTCTACGGTGTGATCTGACATTCTCTGTGTTTCTGAGTTTTCTTTACAGATGGAGGTTCCAAATTAGCAAGGTGTTGTGGGCAAACCCCGGAACCTGAAAGCAAAAGGTCCACAAACACCTCCTTCCTTCCAGGCCCCTAACCCACTGGAACCTTGAACCCCACATGTCCAAAACTGAGCTTATCATCTCCCCCACCCAAATGGCTCCCCAGCTAGCCTTTCCCCACCATGTGGCACGTCCTGGCTGCCCCGTCAAAAGCCTTGCCCTTCTCCTCAATTCCTCCCACTCCCTCCATCCTCATCCAATCCATAAGTCAGGTCAATTCCACTTCCTCCCAACTCCAGTGCTATCATCCTAATCCTAGCAACCAGGGTCTTCACTTGAATCGCTACAACAGCCTCCTGTCTCCCTGAAGTTGTTTTCGAGTCTATGGATTTGAGAGCGGAGCAGGTTCCTTGGTTCTCCTCCATCATCCCTACCTTCATTCTTACCCCCTCCAATCCACTCACCACACCGCAGTCAGGTCTTCATAAAACACAAGTTCCCAGCTTAACACCCTTCTGCAGTTTCGCTCAAGATGAAATCCACATTCATTGACAGCAGGCCCTTGTTTTTGTTTTACTTTGTTTCTTATGAATGATATATATTTTCTTCTATTAAGAAACTATGTTCCAAACAGAGTTATTCTGATACAATTTTCATAGATTTTCCCATATTTATATGTAACAAATACAATAGAGAAAACCCAAACAACCTCATTAACTATGATATATTTCTGCTTCCATGGCCAGTTTTGTGAAAACAGTCTTCAAATGTTTAATCAAATCGTATTGACTTGCCATTTGTGTCCATAACTATATCATTTGGGGAACAGCTTCACCCCTCGACATTGCACATGCTTCCCTCACCCTCCACCATGGTTCCAGTGAGTAGAGTGACCCCTCTACTCTTTCCCTCACTCCCCTTCCCCTTACATTCCTAAACCCAGTGGAGAAAATGAAGGAAAGGGTAACAAGGTGCTTCTAAGCACCACTGCTCCCTAGGACACCCAAGGTTCAAGTTCATGTCTCACCCACCCCCAACCTTAGAAACCTCCCTGAAAGGTGTGAGGTGGGAATGTGAACTGGTCCAACCACTATGGAAAGCTGTATGGCGACTCCTCAAACTGCTCAACATGGAGCTTCCATACAACCCAGCAATACCACTTTTGGGAATCTACCCAAAGGACACAAAAACACTAATCTAAAAAGATACATGCACCCGTATGTTCATTGCGGCACTATTCACAATAGCAAAGGTATGGAAGTAACCCAGATGTCCAAAAACAGATGACTGGATCAAGAAGATATGGTACATATGCACAATGGAATACTATTCAGCATTCAAAGAAGATAAACACATGCAATTTGCAGTGACATGGATGGAATTAGAGGGGATCATACTCAGCGAAACAACCAGAAAGAAAGAGAAAAATATTGAATGGTTTCACTTATAACAGGACTATAGGGAAACCAAATAGGAGAGAGACACTTGGGGGGGGTGAGGGGAGGGGG
>PVIJ01024991.1:0-11352 GCA_004024925.1 Scalopus aquaticus
CAGCCATAGCCAAGGCCACAGCCATAGCTGCCATAGCAGTTTCCAAAGTAGTTGCCACACATGGTGTCAGGAGGTGAAGTTTCAGGTGTCCTGTAGGAGGAGATTTCTGGAGTCGAATATCATCTGCTCCTGCAGGACACTTATATACTTCCAGGGATGGGCGGGGCAACCTCACGTGGGCTCTGTTCTCATTTTACAGTTATTTGATAATTTGAGCTCACTCTGTGTACAGCATTCTTATAAGTATATCATACTACTGCCATCCTAGGAATTTCCTAATGGTTATTTTAAATACAAAGATATATGCTCTAAACACCCAAGCTTCTATAATCCTAACTTTACTTCCATAATTGTATTTCATGGTTCTGACAACACATCAACTAAATAGGTTTGGCTAAATATTTGTATTTACTATTTTGCTCTTTCATTGTCTTCTAAAGCAACCCTCAATATTTAACACAAAGATCAATTGACTATTAATGTCCTCCTATAATGTTCATTCCTCATGATCATTATCACTATCATTATCATATTATTTTGTTCTACTTATTATCATTAATAAGGTAAATCCTCTAAAATACTTTCATGGATTTTGGACCGGGAATTGTGTATTTCAGCATGCTACATTTAGTCCTGGAAATAATCTCCTTCTCTCCAAGGAAAGCTTTCCTATATCATTATGTTCCATCAGTTTATGATATCCTATCCTTTTTTTAGGGTAAAAAATTTTAATGAACACCAGATATAAAAATTCTTTAGGAGTTACTCCTAATAATTTTAAAAATGATGAACTTTTCTATGAATTTGAACTCGAGTGAGTAAAATGTCTTGGTTTAAGAACTTTTTTGTTCAAATCCAAGTTTTCAGTGCAAGTCCAGTTATAAGATTTCTCATATATGTGTTATGGAGCCATGATCTCTACTAATATGTGATCAATAAATGATTATTACTTTCAGAATCTGTAGTATCTAATTGATTTTTTCTCACCTGTCTTCTCCAACAAATAACAGTTGAATAATATTATTTACCCATATTATATTTGCTGGATACTTTGCAATTATAACATGAATAATATCTTACTCTTTCAAGGTATTTATTATTTTTCCCTTCTTTTATTTTTGTAATTTTAAAAAAACTTTTTTATTGAGGTATATTGCTTTACGAAACTATGTATGGTTTAGGGATATTGGTTAACCCCTCTACTTATGTATGTTACCATATCCCACCCACCAATAAAACCCCAATAATTCTCCACTATTAATCATTGGATCTCCTCCCTCCTAGCTCCATATTCCCCACCTTCTCCTCTGAAACACTTTCAGTGTTTCAGTCTCAGTCTCTGAATGCCTCAGTTCTTCATTCACATTTACTGTTTGTTTTGTTTTATCTGTTCCTCTGCTTTGTTTTTTATATTCCACATATGAGAGAGACACCGTAATTTGTCTTTTTCCTTCTGACTTAATTTGCTTATTTTACATAAAACTAAGTCTTAATATTTAATACAATAAATGCATCAATAAAAGTAAATATAGATATTTGTAAACTGTTACTATGTGGGAATGCTTACGTTTGGATACAAAAAAGGAGGAAAGTAAAAGAAGGTAGTGACTTTCTATATAACAGAGTCTAGCTTCACTCTTTGTAGTTCCTATGTATTTTCTATAGAGTCCCACAAAGTTTTCATTTACATATTATTTGATGCTTTAAATAGTCACAGAAAGTGAAGTTCATAAATTTGATATCATTTCCCATGGTCAAATAACTAATAAATGATTCTGACAAACTTTGCCTTGAAATGCTGTTTCTCCTACATAGCCTCTGAACAAGGAAGAGAGAGGACTATTGTGAACTTACTGCCTCTCATCATCCCAGTACTTCCAATGTATGTTCTGCGATGAGTGATGGGCTTCTTCATGAATTTGCCCATTAATGTGAGCATGACATTAAGCCCTCTCAGTAAAGAGTGTTTCAGGGGAGAAATTGCAGGGGGTGGCAGTTCTGTATTATTTGTTGGAGCCCTGTTGTTAGGTATGTGATACCAGTGAGAATGAAAGGACATTTAATGAGATTCTATTCAGTGGTGGACTTCAGTGATGTTGGAGTCTCAGGATCATGTTTTTGTTTATTTGGCCCCTTCTCTGTTAAAACTAACAATTGAAGATTTCTCATTCATGAGTGTCTGTAGCCCTCAACCCCACATGGACATCCATAAATATTCTCTAACCTACCCTCCCCACAGATTAGCACATGCCTCTGAGCTTCCCAGACCTTCTACCACTTGCTAACTACTTTATTACTATCTGCACTCCTGAGGGTGTCTCCTGCTGGTCCATTAACTAGAGAACAGCTCAGCCTGACCAAAGGAGTGAATTTCTCTGCTATCCAGAGTGCTGAACTGCCCCTTCCAAGTTTTACCTTCTTGAGTATTCTTCCACATCCCTAAAAAACCATATAGAATTTTTTCATCCTATAATTGCCCTTTAATTATAGCTTAAAATTAATGTTAATAGTAAGCTCTCCTATTTCACCTATTTTGTGGTTTCTATCTACTGACTGGACCCAGAATGACACACAGAGTTTTAGTTTTAGGAGTGCTTTTGTTTTTATGGTTGTTGGATCAATGGTAGCAGATAAGATTTACTAGTATGTAAAGTGAAAAGCAAAGAGGAAGATAAAGTAATCACAAGAGCCAAAACTATGAGAAAAGCAAAGAAAGATTTTTTCAATGATAAAGACATAATGCACCAGGAATTTTTTCATCATAGAAACTGTGGGAATAGATGATGTCAAGCTTAAAGTAGACGGGTCAGTCTCAAAACATTAACAATAGATTTGCCATATGATCCAGCAATTCTTCTCCCAGGCAACTATCTGAAGAGTACAAAAATACTAATTAGAAGAGACATATGCATTTCTATGTTTATTGCAGCTCTATTTACAATAGTCACATATGGAAATGACCCAAGTCATTCTAATGGATAAAGGTGTGGTGTATCTAAAGAATGGCTTGCTACTCAGCTATAAAAGATGGTGAAATGTTGCCAGGTAAAACATATGGATGAACTTTAGAGCATGATGCTCCCCTCTGTGGAGGAGGAGAGCATAGTTTAAGTTGTTAACATGACTACTAAAGTTCGACTAATAACTTTGACTAAATTGTCAACTGCTGATTTGTTCACAGGAGATCTCATTGTAACTCAATGCTGCCTTATATATATAGTTCCTAAACACTTTGTGTTTAGAGTTCATATGAATCCAAATAGCCATTAAAATAAATTTATTTTCTTCTCTATTGAGGTAACACTGCTTTTCAACACTGTATAAGGTTTAGGTGTACAGAGTCACACCTCAACAGCTGTATATGCCACACCACATCTAACACTAAAGAATTGGTTACCATCCACCACTATCCAATAAACCTCCCTTACTTGTTCTACCACATATATTACACTTCTCCTCTCATAACTACAATTCTGCTCCCAAAATGTAAGGGAGAGTTTTACTCTTGTTTTGTTAATTATTTTTCTTTTGTTAATTTAACTTCCAAAACTGAATAAAGTCATACAGCAATTTCTTTTTCTGAGTTATTTCACATACCATAATTCACACAATTCATCCTTGTTCAATTGTGTCTACATATCACAACAGCTATATCCACTCATCAGTCAATGGGCAGTTGTTTCCATATCTTATCTATTGTGAATAACAGTGAATTAACATAGAGTTGCATATATCTTCTTGAATTAATTTTCATATTATCAGATAAATATTCAGAAGTAAAATGTTGGGTAATATGCAGTTCTATTTTCAATTTTGAGGAACTGCCATATTCTTTCATAGTGGCCATATTAACATTCCTTCTGATAGCATATTTTTACTACAAGTACCACTTCTCACTAACTTATTATCAGTTCTAAGTGGTCATTTACTCAGTGAGAAGAGAACAAAAATATTCTTTACAATAACACTGTTTAGTGGGGTTTTCTTTGAAATCACATATTTCATTCACATTTTATAAACTCTTTGGTTTCAAAGAAATTGTGAAAGATGTAACTTTAGTGTAGTAATTTCTGTTTGAGGTACAAACAGGTTAAGAATCTTACTGAAATTACAGATCTGATTATTAACAAAGTTAAGTATCTGTACTTTATGTCAAGTTACATGAAATCTCCCTTTCTAATCATTGGATGCTTGAATATATAACAGGGAGTTGATATTTCTTCTGGGAACCCATTTCATTGTGAAATTGCTCTGTACTAAGACAAACATGCTTAAAAACTCTCATTATTCCCACTATTACTGTGGGTACAGGAAAATTTTTTTCAAGATTTTATTCACAAGCCAGTCCCATATAAGGTTGGGACCATCATAGTGCCTCTGACCCTTTCACTTTCCAGAGTGATCTGTCCTTGATGGATTGGTGTGAATGGTCTTCTCACCTCAGCTAACATTTATCAGTGTGTATATATGTGTATGCATGTGTTTCTGAGTGTTCATATAGAAAGAATAGATAGAACCAGAAGCATGAAACACAAAAGCTTAGAACAAACACTTCAGTAAAATAAATTCAGAAAACAGGACTCTAACAACGGGGACCATTCTTTTAGGAATGATTTTCATGGCAAATATCCTTCAGTAAGTCATGGGTGCAGAGCAATGAGAGTGGAGATCAAACACACAGTTGGAATGGTCATATGAGATTAGTTCTCCAGGCTCTAAGGAGGTCACAGACATAGAAGACAAAAAGGCAAGATAAAGGGAATTCTGACACAAAACATACACAAACTTGTTAAGAGCATATAATCATGTTTATTTGGAAATGATCACAATATAGAAATATGAAACAAGGAGTTAGAGAGTTAGCAATTAATGTGTTCTGTTTCCAGGAACATCATAGAGTAACACAGTTTCCCTCAGCACCAAGCTGGACTTTCAGGAGGACAATGAATACTCTGCAAGTTTGGAAAACTCTCTCTTCAGTAGGTTCAGCTCTGTTCATGAGACAGTGAAGAAGAAATGCCTTGGAGTGATCATTTTAGGAGAAAATCTGCACTGCGGTGATGTTTTAGCAGCAAGAAGAATAGCATCTCCTGTAGACAATTGGCCGGTAGCTACAGCAGGAAGGCCCATATCCACAGCCATAGCCACAGCCATATCCAGAGCCATAGCCACAGCCATATCCAGAGCCATAGCCACAGCCATACGCAGAGCCATAGCCGCAGCCATATCTGGAGCCATAGCCACAGCCATATCCAGAGCCATAACCACAGCCATATCCAGAACCATAACCACAGCCATAGCGGGAACCATAGCCACAGCCAAGGCCACAGCCGTAGCTGCCATAGTAGTTTCCAAAGTAGTTGCCACACATGGTGTTAGGAGGTGAAGTTTCAGGTGTCCTGTAGGAGAATATTTCTGAAGTCTGAGTATCAGTTACTCTTACAGTACACTTATATACTTCCAGGGGTGGGCATTTCCTACCTCACATGGGCTCTGTTCTCAGTTTACAACTATTTGCTAAAGTGAGCTCATTCTATGTACAGGATGTCACATTACTTACTGCTATCTTAGGAATTTTCTAATGATTATTTTAAACAAACGTATATTATGTGCTAAACATCCCAGCTTATATAACACTAATTTTACTTCCTTAATCGTCTTTCATGGTTATGGCATAATATCAACAAATAGGTTTGGCCTGTATATGTTTGTTTAATATTTTGCTCTTTCAGTGTTTAGAAAGCAACTATCAAAAAGTTCTACTCACTGCTATTAATATCCTCCCCCACATCATCATCATAGTCACCATCATTCTATCAGATTGGTTTTCCATTAATAAGGAAAATACTGTAAAGTACTTTTCATGGATTTTAGACAAGGGATCAGTAATCCAAAGTGCTACATATACTCCCTGAAATAATCTCCTTTCCTCCAAAGGAAAGTTTGTCTATCTCATCCTTTTCCGTCAGTTTATGACATTCTATCCTTTAGCACAAAATCTTTTGGTGAATTCCACATAAGTTATATAATAATTACTAGTAATTATTGAATGAAAAATGATAAACTTTTCTAAGAATTTGATCTTTGAGTGAGGAAAATGCCTTGGTTTAAGAACTCCTTTTTTTAAGTCCAAGTTTTCAATGCAAGTCTCGTAATAAGGTTTCTCAAATGGATGTATTGTTGGATCCCATTGGCCAAGATTTTGTTAAATATTTTTGCATCAGTATTCGTTAGGGAGATTGGTCTGTAGTTTTCTTTTTTTGTATTGTCTTTGTCTGATTTTGGTATTAGAGTAATATTTGCTTCATAGAATGTGTTTGGTAGTACTCCTTCCTTTAAAAGTCAACTCAAAATGGATAAAAGACCTGGACGTAAGACCTGAAACCATAAAATTTATTGAAAAAAATATAGGGAAAACTCTACACGACACACATCTCAGCAAAATCTTGAAAAACACATCCCCCAAAGTGAAGGAAGTGATGGACAAGATAAACAGATGGGATTACATCAAAATAAAAAGCTTCTGTACAGCAAAAGAGACATTAACCAAAACTAACAAACACCCTACCAACTGGGAAAAGATCTTTGCACACAACACATCTGATAAAGGACTGATAACAAAAATTTACAAGGAACTCACACAACTCAACAAAAACAAAGCCAATAACCTAGTCAAAAAATGGGCACAAGAGCTAAAAAGACACTTCTGCAAAGAAGAAAAGCATATGGCCAACAGATACATGAAAAAATGTTCAACATCACTCATAATCAAGGAAATGCAAATCAAAACCACTATGAGATACCACCTCACACCTGTGAGGATGGCACACATTAAAAATACAGGCAACAACAAATGATGGAAAGGATGTGGAGAAAAAAGGAACCCTTCTACACTGCTGGTGGGAATGCGAACTGGTCCAACCACTATGGAAAGCTGTATGGCAATTCCTCAAACTGCTAAACATGGAGCTTCCATACGACCCAGCAATACCACTTTTGGGAATCTACCCAAAGGACACAAAAACACTAATCCAAAAGGATACATGCACCCGTATGTTCTTTGCGGCACTGTTCACAATAGCAAAGGTATGGAAGCAACCCAGATGTCCAAAAATAGATGATTGGATCAAGAAGATGTGGTACATATACACAATAGAATACTATTCAGAATTCAAAGAAGATAAACACATGCAATTTGCAGAGACATGGATGGAATTAGAGGGGATCATACTCAGTGAAATAAGCCAGAAAGAAAGAGAAAAATATCGAATGGTTCCACTTATAACAGGACTATAAGGAAACCAAACAGGAGAGACACACTCAGCAGGTGGGGGTGGGAGGGGAGGATAAGGGCACAAAATGGAGTAGAAAAGGACACAAGGGACCACGGAGATGGATCATGGGTGAATTGGTGGTGGGTTACCCAAGGGGAATACAAAATGTAAAAGACATAAATAACAATAAAAATATATTTTTAAAAAATTTTAAAAAAAGGTTTCTCATATGGGTTATAGAGTCATGTGCTCCACTAACATGCAATCCATCAATAATTAGTGCTTGCAGACTATGCAGTATGTGATTGATATTATTGTCACATGTCTTTTCAACAAACAATATTTGAATAATGGCATTGATGTATATTACTTTTGTTGAATAACTTGCAATTGTGACATTAATGGTTTACTGTTCCATGGTTTTTATTATTTGTGCCTAAATTTATTTTTATGATATTTAAAATTATTTTTATTCAGATACATTGGTTACAACACTGTATATGATTTAGAAATAAGGTGCACACCTCTGCAAACTTGTTACTATAGCACACCAACCACCAAAGCCCCAGTAATTCTTCAATATACAGCATTGATTCTCCTACCTCCCAGTTCCACAGTCAGATTTCTAGGGTTTGTTTTGTTTTTGTCTGTTCCTCTGCTATGTCTTTTATATTCCACATACGAAAGAAACATCCAGTATTTGCTTTTCTCTTTGTCACTTCTTGTGCTTATCTTACATTAAAGTAAGTCCTAACATTTTGATATAAGAAATGCATCAGTCAGAGTTAATATAAATATTTGAAGACTTTTTATCAGGGAATATGTTTTGATGCAAGAAAAAGGGAAAAGTAAAAGATGGTTGTGACTCCCGATATAGCAGGATCTGTGTATCACTCTTTGTCATTCCACATTTTTAATTCAATTATACTTATTTAGCAGTTACAGAAACTAAAGGTTACAAATTTGAGAACATTTCCCATAATCAAATAATTAATAAATTGATCTAACAAATTTTGCCATGAAAATATCTTTCTCCTACAGAATCTCTGAAACTGGGAGACTGTTCTGAACTTACTGCCACTCCTCTTCGCAATAGTTTCAACATATATTCTGTGATGATTGATGGGACTCCTTCATGAATTTTCCCCTTGATGTGAGCAAGGAATTCAGCTTTCTCAGTGCAGAGTGTTTCAGGTGAGAAATTACAGGGGAAGGCCATCTAAATGAATTCCTTGCTGCCCTGGTGGAGCTAGGTGATGGCAGTGGGGGTGAGAGGACATTGGGTGAGACTTTACTCAGTGGTGGATCTTAGTGATATTGGAGTCCCATGATCATGTTTTTGTTTATTTGTCCCCATCTTTTGAAACTAGCACCTTGAAGATTTCCCATCCATGAGTGTCTGTAGCCCTAAAATCCATACAGACACACATACTCTCTCTCTAGCTAACCTCCCCCACTGAGCTGCCTGTGCCCCTGAGCTTCCCAGAACTCCGACCACTTGCTAAATGCTTGATTGCCATCAGCACTCCAGAGGGATTCTCAGGATGGTCCACTGAACACAGAACAGCTCTGACCTGACCATAGAGTGTATGTATTTGTTTTTTGTTTGTTTGTTTGCTTTGTTTTGTTTTGTTGCTATCCAGGGTGATGAACTGCCTCTTTCAAGTGTTGCCTTTCTAGAGCATGCATCCACACCCTAGCAACCATACAGAATTTTCTCACCCTATAATCACCTTTTAATTATAGTTTAAAAATTCATTTTATTAGCAAGCATTTCCTGTTTAACCTAATGTGAGGTTCCTATCTACTGACTGGACACAGACCAATGCAGAGAGCTTTAGTTTTATGAGTTATTTGTATATACTTGGTAGTTGAATCAATGGTAGCAGATAAGCTGTACTAGTATGTGAAATGAAAGGCAAAGATGAAAGATAACTCAATCACAAGAAGACCAAAATGTAAAGAGAAGCAAAGAAATATTTGCCAGTGAAAAAGTCATCATGGATCAGAGTCTGTTCATCATGGAAACTACGGGAATAGATGACAACAAGATAAAAATAGGTGGGTCAGCTCAAAGCATTAATAAGAGATTTGCCATAGTATCCAGCAATTCCATCCCTTTGTAACTACCTGAAGAGCACAAAGACACTAACTTGAAGGGGCACATGCACTTCTATGTCCACTGCAGCGTTTTTATATTAGTCACATTATGGAAAGGACCCAAGTGCCCAAGCTCAGATGAGTGGATAAAGGTGTGAAATATATACACAATGGCTGCTACTCAGTTATAAAAGATGATGCAATCTTTTCAAGTGCAAAAACATGGATGGACATGGGGGAAATGTTACTCTATAAGGCTCTCTGGAGAGGGGCATGGTAGTTTAATTTTGGGAATATGACTATTAAAATAAGCTTGACTAATAACTTTTACTAACTTGACAATTACTAGTTACTTTTTTGGAGATCCCATTATAACTCAATGCTGCCTTATATAGAAACTCCTCACTGTTTTATGTTATACATCTTATGAATCCAAATACCCTAGAAAATATCTTTTTCTCCATTGAGGAACATTAATTTTCAATACTGCATAAGGTTAATCAAGTATGGTAGATAGTGCCTATCACCCTCCCAGTGTTACTCCAGAATTTTCTGTTCTTGATAGTGCTTGGTGTCACTGTCTCCTTACTTCAGATGACATGCAAATAAGATCTCCAAGTCATCTAAGTCAACTACATAATTAAAGAACAGTCTTATGTCTTACTACATAATTAATGTCTTACTACACAATTAAAGAACAGTAGACAAAGCCTGTTACAAATTACCAAATTAAAAAAAACAGCTCAGAAATTTATTTATTATTTGACAGTAATGGTGAATTTAAATCCATACAACTTGGATCTCTAGTCAGGATCTCATTCCCCATATTGCAGTATACTCTTCATCAGGACATCAGCAAAATCTCTTTTCTACATAACAAGAGTAGTCTGATTTAGCAAGTAACACCCAAATATTTCATGAACACAGTTAAGCTAAAAAGCTACATATTTTAGTAAAATTTACATTTTTCCATCTTGTATTTAACATGCCAACCCTTAAACATGTTATGACTGGCCACTGCTTTCTGATACAGAAATAAAAAAGGTTCTAGTTATGGATTTCCATGGCATCAGTTTCAGAATTTCCATCAGGCTTCAGAGGTCATATTTATTCCTAACCAATATAATTTTCTAGAATAGGGTGAGGATAGAAAGTTATTTATAAATGGATTCATTGTACCTCTAATTAATCTAATTTTCCTCTTAAATAACCCTAGCAGAGGATGATCATCTGGTGGTAGAGCACCCAATGAGGAAGTCATTCCTTTTCAAATGTGTTAAGATGCCAGTCTATCTCTTCCTTTGTTTAGTTTCTCTGCATTCCACATACAAGTGAGATCATTCAATACTGTTCTTTCCCTTTATGACTTAGTTCACTTAACACAATCACCGCCAGATCCATTCATGCTGTTGCAAGTGGCAAAATCTCATGTTTATAATCACTAAATAGCATTCAAATCTGTGCGTGTGTGTGTTACATCTTCTTAACACACTCATCTGTTGTTGGGCACTTAGGTTATTTCCCAGACTTAGCTGATTTAAATAGTGCTGCAATGAACATAAGAGTGCATAGTTCCCTCCCTATTTGTTTTTCTTCAACTTGTACACTGACTCATTCTAACCATTTTTTTCACCATTAGAATTTCCCAAACCACATTACCTGAGATATTTGTTTGTGTTTATATGAATATGCATGTTTTGATGAGTGTTCATATAGAGAGAAAGAATCAGATAAACCCAGAAATATGAAAGATAAAAGCTTTGGAATAAAGGCTTCCTAGACATGGATGGAATTAGAGGGGATCATACTCAGTGAAATAAGCCAGAAAGAAAGAGAAAAATATCGAATGGTTTCACTTATAACAGGACTATAGGGAGGCCGGGTGGGAGAGGGACAATCAGTGGGGGGGGAGGGGGGGAGGAAGGAGCCGGAGGGAGGGAAGGGAAAGGGCACAAAATGGAATAGAAAAGAACACAAG
>PVIJ01024992.1:0-11368 GCA_004024925.1 Scalopus aquaticus
CCATCAGCACACTTCCTGGGCCCTACCAGCTCATTTTTGCCTTTAAGTCACTTAACATTTCTACGGTCCCTATCTTTATTTGAAAACCAGGAAATTGGATTAATAATCTTCAGGTCTTTTTCATTATTATTCCCTTCAATTAAATTGTCAATTCTGAGTAATTCTGAGTAAAAGGAAGTATATAAAAAGTTAAGCCTCAGAATTGGTGGTTTGTTTTTTTTTAATACAGGGTCCTTCGGAGAATTGGTTTTCTTTGCCAGTTTTAAACCTTTCCTATCCAATATTTTTCATGGCAACACTCTTCAATTTAAATTGGACAGTAGATTTCACATTGTTAAAGAGGTAAGGAGTGATGAGTAGACGATAAGGGATTATAGCCGAGCGCGTGCAGACTTGTGGGAAGAGCACTGCAGGAAAAGGAAACGGGAGTTTCTACGGGGCACAGGAAGAACAGAAAGTGTGTGTATGTGCTTGAGTTTTAAAAGAAGACAACTTAGATATATTTCTAGGAAGAAAGGAGCTAGTGGAGGAGGAATTGATAGTACAAGAGGACGAAGAAAACATTTAACAGAAAAAGATCAAGGCAACAAATGTGAAAAGTAACAATATTAGGTGTACAGGCAGAACAATGTGATTAAAAGAGGGAGATCGAGGTCTCCTGGACACACAGATAATCAGCATCCACACACTTTGGTCATGCCTCTTTACATGTGTGTATGTGTGTGTCTGAACCCCATCTATTTATTTTAGAAATGATCATTTTTACAGCTTAAACTTACATTCGGTGAATAATAATCATTTCTCATTCCTACAGGCACTAACGGTGACATCGATGACCCTTTTCATTATCGCACAAGCCCCTGAACCGTACATTGTTGTCACTGGATTTGAAGTTGTCGTTGTTTTATTTTTCACGATTTTATATATGCTCAGACTTGATCGCTATATGACCTTCTTATTTTGGCCTTTGCTTGTAAGTGTTCAGTTTCCTCATTAAAATTAACAGCTTTTTCCTGACATAGTGAGACATTTTAATAAACTACTAATTTTGTCTTAAGCCTTTACAGTAATCTTTGACAGGCTTAGGAAGAAGGAATTCTGCCCACTGCTAATGTGCTAATTGTCCCCGGGGGGAGATTTTCGGGGAATGTGGCAGCCTCAGAGCATAAACTCTCCAAGTACCATCTATCAGCAGATATGACTATCCCATTTGTTAGGAGAATTCACTTAAGTGTAGATTGTCTAAAAAATGTTTAATTTAAGATCATGGTTAATAAAATAATGGAGCATTCTTAATCTTCATTTCCCTTTTGTTTTCTTTCTCTTTTCATTTTGCCATTTGTTTTGCTGGACTTTTTTTTTTAACTCTCCTTTTTTAATGCATGTTGCTATGGGCTCAAAGCTGGGGTAGAGATGGGGGCAGATCCACAAGCGTCTACTTTTGCACATCCCTGATCACTAAGTGGAAAATCAAAATAATCTGGGACACTGAATAAAGCACAGTGTTATCTTACTTTAAAATGTCTGTTGTCAGTATTGCTAAATAATTTTAATTCATCTTGTAGAACCTTATTTAGTAACATGTAGATTCATCTGCTGTACTCACAGCATTAGAAAAAATTGCCCAACGGAGTATCTAGATGGTTCGAGAAATGATTAAATTGGGCCAGTTGAAGGTATTAATTAAAGTGTCTATCACCCCTTAGCCTGGACAACAAGCTGGTTCTAGGAGAAACTAAGGCTTCACCTCTCCATCTGCAGGATACAACGCCATAACTCTCCCTTCTAAGACACCCTCCATCGCTCCCCCACCCCCTTCCCAGCCCTGCCCTCTATGACTGGACTAGTCACTGCCCTTGTCTTCCTCTTCTACATTTCTCATTATCCTCTTAGATTCCAGAGTCCTGATAATCTAAGCTGAGAGCCCCTCTTCAGGAGTTAGAACTTCAAAACTATTCTTAGGCCATAAGCCCATCTTAAAGTAGTATCTTCTAGAACTGCTTTTGAGGGCCAACGATAAACATTTCAGGCCAATCACAATCTGAGGCAGTCCCAAAAGGGGAAAGTTGGGAAATAGATAAGATCTTCATAGTACCTTTCCAAACCCCTACTTGGCCTACACTTTGGACCTGAACCTTACTGGAGGGAGGTCTAGGGAAAAAGACCAAAGTCTTCCTCAGTGGACCCTCAGAGTTTAAATACCACTAAGTGGCAGAAAGGGCTAAGTTAAATTACAAGAATTTCTTCAAGGAGATGATGCGTATAGTCTACATCTTCTTACTCGTATACTCAAAAAGTTCTAGCTCTAGTTGTATAGTTGCTATTCCAGGATTAATAAAGCTAAAACATTATAGATTTATTTTTCTACAAACTATAATAATCCCCTAGAACACCTTACATGTCACAGTAATAAACTTGGAACCCTAAGTTCCATGAAACATACCAAGAGGGACAGTGGCCTGTGTGTAGTCACCATTTCCTTGAAGAACAAACTTGACTGAGAGTGAAATCGCTTAGAAATGGCACTATATCAACCAGTCACTACGCCATTAGGAAACCTAGATTTCTCTCTGCTCTTGATCTGATGAAGTCACTTATTCAAATATTCAGTATCCGCTAATTGCAGATTCTGTGAAGGGTTCTTTGGTAAGACAAAACACAAATTTGCACAAGAAAAACTTGCAGTGTAGCCAGGAAGCAGGCAGATGGTGATCTGTGATGGTGTTGGCCCAGCATGGTGCAGAGGCAGGCAGCAGGGAAGGGGAGAAAATCACAATCGCCTTGCATGGGAGCCCAGGATGGAGGATGAAAAGTAGAAAACAGCAGCTGATAGTGGGTGAAGGTCTTTCTCAGCAGAAAAAGCAGTGTATGTAAGGGTCTAGGGGGAGGAAGCATGAGCCCCACCCCCCCCACCCCTAGCCCCGGGTAGTTATGAATGTTTGGGCTACTGAGTCGTGGCCATAGGGGCCAGGGTAGAGGCTTGAGGGCCAGGGAGAGGTCAGAGCGTGCAAGGCTTTGGGTTTTAACCCAAAGGCCATTGGAGCTATGGAGTCTTGAGTAGGGGAGTGTGATGTAACCAGGTGGCACTGTTAATAACGGCTTCACCAGAAAGAAAGAGAAAATTATCAAATGGTTTCACTTATAACAGGAATATAAGGGAGCCAAATAAGAAAGCGACATTCAGCAGGGAAGGAGGGGAGGGTAAGGGCTCAAGAGGGGGCAAGAGGGGAGCATGGGGGACTATGGTGATGGCTCCACAGGTGAACAGGTGGTGGGTAACTTATGGGGAACACACAGTAATGTAAAAGATATGTGAATAACAAAAATAAATAAAATATCTATTAAAAAAATAAAGATGCAAGTGAAAGAAAAAAAAATAATAATGGCTTCAAAGGGAACAAAACTAGAGGTGAGCCTCAGACACTTCAAAGTCAGTTACCATAAATCAGGCATGAAAATGACAAAGGCCTGAATGAAGGTTAGTAATAGTAGCTGGTGACAAAGGGGGTGTTAATAAGGTAGAATTGATAGGACTGGGTACATGATAAGGTTGTTTGACCTACTGTGTAGATAAGTCTATATTACTAAAATTGAGCATTCTGACTTCACAGTGTGCCATTCTAGTTTTAACCTTCTACATCATACATTATCCACTTTCCCAACCCGGGAAGTTTCTTCCGACTACATTTAAATTAAAAAAGAAGCCCATGAAGTAAACAATCGGCATATCACAGGCTGAGGGCATCACTGTCGATGAGATACAACATAAGGGGCCTTTTACTGTCATTTGGTTTCCAACAAGATAATCACTAAATAAATGTTTTTAGTAAAGTAGAACTTTCAAAATCTTTAAGGGGCTGTTTTTTGTCTGTTTTGCTGTTTTTGGTGATCTTCACGTAAAACTGATCTTTGTATTGTGTGTTTTCAGGATGTTGTCAACTCACTAGTCACAGTAACATTCCTGATAGTCATAGCTGTGTTGGCGCTGCTGCCAGAAACCAAACTCTCCACCGTCCTTGGAGGGGTGAGTAGGGGGTCTTTCCAGTTTCTTCCTTTAGGTTTGACCAGAATTCAGATTTACTTGGAAAATATATACAAGAGCAGGAAACTATCCCATAGTCCTCCTGGGGGATTCCTCAGCCAGTGAGTACCTAGTGGCTCATTTTCATGTGTGAAGACTTCCCTGATGAACGTGAAGAAATATGATTTCACACTAAAGCTGAAGTTAGCCAAGAGAGGATGACCCTACATGTTTCGCAGAGGTTTGTAGGCTAGACTAGATGGGGAAGGGCTACTGGAGCCAGTAGCAGCTCTCAGCTCTGAGAAACCCAGATGAGTTTCTCAGATGTCAAGAAAACTTGGATGAGGTTCACAGCTCTCCCGTGTAAAGAAAAGGGAGACATACTACTTATGAAGGCGAGACAGGTTGTTCTGTACTTACTCACTTACTGTCCAGGTCCTTCTTCAGAGGGACTATAATAGATGCCTCATGAGAAGGGAATGGTGGGAAGAAGCCTCCGAAGCCTTGTCCCCAAGGGTTGTTCTGAACACCGCTTGAGAAGAAGCAAATTAGTTTCACCAGACTTTATTCTGGAAAGCAAGCCAAAAATAAGAGTCAAGTCTGTTGGACTTCCAGCTAAGAGTTTTCTGAGATTTTTCACCAGAGATTCAAAATCATTTGGCTCTTCTAGGCTCTGATCTAGAGATGTGGGTTAGATTTCTCCTCAGGAAACCCCCCTCCTCCTTCCCTGTCTTTTCACGGTGTGGGTTACCTCAAAGAACTGACCACTCTCAGGCAGCCACATGTGCCAGAACCCACGAGTTTTCATCTCCCTGAGCAACTTCATGTGGGATGGGAATTATTGTAGAAATTAGATAATACCAGAACAGCAATTTCCCCAGTTGTCTTTCACAATGAGCTTGTGCCTCTGAGAAAGAGGGCCCCGGCAGAGGACCCACTCGTTCTTTAAGTGCACTGTGAGCTGTCCATACAGCAGCCACCGCCTCCTGTGGCTACCGAGCACCGGAGGTGTAGTCAAGTCTGAATGGAGATGAGCTGGATGTGTGAAATCCACCCTGAATTTCTAAGACTCACTGTTAAACAAAAAAAAAAAAAAAAGAAGAAGGTAGAATATTTAGTAACTTTATTATATCCATGACCCATTAAAACGGTAACATTTTGGATATATGAAGCTAAATAAAATCTATTATTAAAATGTCACTTCTGTAAGCTTTATAATGTTGCTATTGGAAAATCTCTGATGACGTGGCCTACCTGGCTGACACACGGTGCTTTGGGAGGGCACAAGCACCCTGTCCCGAGTTGCTGAGAGCCTAACAAAGGAGACAGAAGGAAGCGCAAAGAGCTGTGGACAGAGTTACTGCGGGACACAGCAAAGAGGAAGCAGCCACCTCTCTCGGGCAGCAGGCTGGCACATCCCAGGAGTAAAGGGAGAGGACACAGAGCCATGACAGGAGAGCAAGGAGGGACTCAGTGTGGTCAGAGCCCAGGGAGGAGCCCAGGGAGGAGCCACAGCACCCCCAACCAGGCAGTGAAACTTCCTGGCCCTTGGGTGTCGGGGCCCAACAGCACGTGAGGAAGGACACTCCTTTTCTCCAGCCCAGGGCACCAGTTCTCCAACAGCCATCGGGTACCAGAAGTCCGTGTTCCACCTAGTTTATTCCCTTCGCCTCGATTTTACTCTCCAAAGGCCTATTTAGAATGTCACCGCCTCCGCGGATGCGGCCGGGAGCCCCGAGGGCAGCCTTTCAGAGCTTGCTTTGGAACGTCTCATCACTCTAGTTCTCCAACGCTTTTATCACAGTTACTATTGCTTGGTTTAATCTTGAGCTGGTGTTAACTTTGACCCTTTCTCTGAGTTTGCAGTAGGAAAGTCATAGCTGAACTTCCTACTGGGGACAGGAATGCTGACAACCCCAGGAGCAGAGCTTTGCCCCCCACCCCCAGGAGCAAGCCCAGAGAGCCACTTGGATATTATTTCTGCTTAACTGATCTCTTCCCTTTCCCTGGGGGGCACTGGGAAACATGGGGAGGAGAATAAAATGACCCCTGAGGTCTCTCCCCATCTTAGCATCAGGTGGCAGCTGAGGCAGGAGAGGAGGCGGGCAGGCCTGTTGAGCCTGTGTGGGTGGCAGCCCCAGACCACTGCCACGCGTAACCCTGTGTCTTTGCTTCCAGGTGTTTGGATTCCTGGCGGCGGTGTGCTGTCTTGTCGATGCAGCACTTATTTACCGGAAACTTCTATTTAATCCCGGTGGTCCTTATAAGAAAACTTCTGCACATGACAGAATATAAATTTTGTAATTTTAGATTCCTTTTTAGTTGAGGCTAAGTATTAAACCTATTTCTTTATTCTTGCACATATTTTCTGCAGTTGTTCTTATTTCATTTACTCACTGGGGGGAGCCAGAGGAAGAGATTTAGGAACTCTGTGCCCAGAGCTCACCCTCTCTTAACTTCCACGGGAGGGCTGAGAGCACCCGCATCGAGTCAGCTTTTCCCCCTCCTGGATCTGGGTGGCAGAAAAGAATGCACTGAAACAGCCCCCAAATGGTCTTTGGAGCCCCCTCACTGGGGGCTGGCAGCATGGAGGCAGCAGGAGATACTGAGTTCCCAGGCTAGGTGGCAGCATCGCGTCCCGAGTGGAGACGGGGCCGGAGGGCTGGGCTTGCCCACCGGCACTGAGAGCGGGTGCGCGTGAGGGTCAGGAGGCGGCAGCCGTTGGGGTTGACACTGGTTACCAGGAGAGAGCGGGCTGCCTCCGTGCAGGCGCAGAGCCGCAGGGCCAGCCCGACACCGCTAGGCCGGCACCACAGACCTGAAGACTAGGAGGTCCGCTCCGAACACCTGCGTGCCCGACGCTCAGTGCGTGGGCCGCCTCCGCGGCATCCTGAGCAGTGTCCACCGCGCCCTTGAAGATGTCCACCACACAGCCAAGAGGACCTGTGCCACCGAGGGCACCAGTGCCACCTCCAAGACCACCTGCGCCGCCACCTCCAGGGGCACCCGCGCCACCACCTCCAAGACCAGCCGCGCCACCACCTCCAAGAGCACCCGTGCCACCACCTCCAGGGGCAACCGCGCCGCCACCTCCAAGAGCACCCGCGCCACCACCTCCAAGGGCAACCGCGCCGCCACCTCCAAGAGCACCCGTGCCACCACCTCCAGGGGCAACCGCGCCGCCACCTCCAAGAGCACCCGTGCCACCACCTCCAGGGGCAACCGCGCCGCCACCAAAGGCAGACTCCGCACCCACAACTCACCCCACAGAACAGCAGCAGAAGCCTGTGTCCCAGAGCACAGAGGACAAAAATGCCATGCAAAAGCGCGCTGAGGAACGGGCCAGAGTCCCAGGCAAATTCAGGGACAGCATCAAGCATTTTTTCTTCACGCCCACCGGATTTTTGAAGATCCTGAGAATGGTGAGTGGAGCCAGGTGGATACTGGGCAGACGTGGGCCTGCCTCAGCCTCTGAGAGTGAGTCTTAGGGTGAGCCACCTCTGAAAGCTTCCCTAATTTTCCTCTGCCAACCTTTGTTTTGCCTCACCTTTCCTCCCTCTCTCCCACTTCTCCTCCCACACACTCAGCCCTTACTACTAAATTTGTTTTTTTTTCCCTTTTAAACTTCTGTGGTTTTCCCTCCCTAAGGGAATTAGGAAGCAGTGATGATAACAGCAGAAATGAAATGTGTGAATTAGCAAATAAAAATAATAGAATCGACCAATAAAATACATAAGCCAGTTACCAATATAGTCAGGATAAAGTGAGGGAAAGAGAGAACATAAACTGCAGATGCCAGAAAGGAAAGACGTAAACACCCCTGAAACTGCAGGGGATCACAGGAGTACTGGCAAAACAAGAAAATATGAATAACTGAATGAAATGGTGGATTTTTCTAGGAGAATACAGTTTACCAAAACTGATCCCAGAGTAGAGGAAAAAACAAAACAGACCAATAGAAGCACTAAAGAAAGTGAGAACTTACCAAATGGGTATCTTTCAAAAATGTATCAAGCTCAGACTTTTCAGGTTAACTTTCAAACCTTCCTGGGATATAATCTAATACTATTCAAACTTTTTCAAAGAACTGAGAGAAATAAGAAACACTTTTGAATTATTTTTACAAAGCCAGCATAAGTGATAGCAAAACCTGAGGAGTGCAGGAAAAATGTAGAGATCTTATAATCAAAGCAACGAATAAGAATACATTAGTAGCAAATACTAATCAGTTTGGGTTTTTTGTTTGTTTGTTTTTTGCATAGAAGAACTGAGGTGTAGGGCAGAGATATGAGGGTGGGGGTGAGAGGGTTCACCAGAGACAGAGTGGGGAGCAGAACAGGTGCATCTGCTGAGGGGAGCTGCAGGCAACATAAGGAGAGTCTGCTGCACCATGTGGGTCAGCTCCCTGGCCGGGGATTGAACTCAGGTTTTAGTGGTGATAGCACTGAGACTCAACCACTAGGCCACCAGCAAGGCCCTGTCAGTATTTTTTTTTTTAATACACCATGAAGAAGAAACATGATGATGATTCAATATCAGGATTCTATTAAGCTAATTCAGCATATATTTCACCATAATAAGTAAAAGGAGAAAAATTGGAGATCACATTGTTGAGGAGCAAGCTAGTATTTACTCTCCTAGGTCCATAAGGTTGGAAAATAATTAAAATCACACAAGACATATTAATAAGAGAAAAAGACTACTTGTGTACCCAGGGAGGCCCAACATAGAATGATGGAAACTGATTTGGTCATTTTAGTGTGTTGAAATACTTTTTTAGACAGAAGCTAAAAAATTTAGGAGGGATAGACAGAATAAAGACCTTTAAAATCTTTAAAAGAAAGGTTTTACAGGACCTCCCTGGTGGCGCAACAGGTTAAGTGCAGCACTCTGAAGCTATCCAGAGTCACTGCAGCACCAGTTCGATACCTGGCCAGGGAGCTTCCCACATGGTGCAGCAGACCTCTCCTGCCTGATTCTAAATTACTGCCTGCTGCTCCCCTCAGCAGATCTGCCTGTTCTGCTCCCCACTCTGTCTCTGGTGAATCCTGTCACCACCCCACACCTCTGGCCTACACCCCAGCTTTTATGCATAAATAAATATTTAAAAAAAAGAAAGGTTTTGCAATTATCTATATACACATCAAAAACAGATCTTGTAAGGCCTAGCCTGTTGCAAGAAGCTGCCTCTCTGGCCTACACCCCCAGCTTTTATGCATAAATAAATATTAAAAAAAAAGAAAGGTTTTGCAATTATCTATATACACATCAAAAACAGATCTTGTAAGGCCTAGCCTGATGCAAGAAGCTGCCTCTCACCTTCAGGACCACCACAGGATTTATTTCCTGATATTAAAGAGATAATTAGGGAAAACAGCACTTTTGAATCTGCTCTTTTTTTCAGTTGTCTTCAACTCAAAATAATCAGCATTCCACTTTGGCACATCCCGGAGCAGCCTGTCTTTAGTCCCCACAGTATCAAGCAGGGTACAAAACACATTTTCAAAATTGAGCATTGATCCCTGACTGCAAAAAGAGAGGGAGACGAAGAGAAAGTGGAGGAGGAGGAGGAAGGGGAGAAGCAAAGGAAAGAGAAGAGAGAGGAGAGTGGAGAAGTGGGAAGGGGAGAGCAGGGGGAAGGAGGAATATGAGGAGGAAGAAAATAGGGATACATATATATATTTCATTGACATCATAAAAATAAACCAAAAAGTCAGCATCATAGATAATTAAACAACAGAAATATTCCCGTAGAATGAGGGACAAAGAAGATGCCCACTAGCACCATTGTTATCCAGTATTTCTCTAAAACTACTATTCATCACAATTAGGAAAAAGAAATAACATTTGAAAAGAGGGGAAATACTTCTTTCAGCTGACTTGATCGTGTATCTAAAAAACTCAGAAATCACTGGGAAGTAATTTAGAACCAGGTGACTTATTTAGGTGACTCGTTGAGTTAATAAATGAAAAGTTTTTCAATTACTTAATAGAAAAAATTTTTCTTTACAACAGCAATTAAAATGATAAAATAGCTTCAGTTAAACAAGATATATTTGAAAGATCTATATGAAGAAAACTTTAACACACTATAGATACTTACAAAGCACTGAAATAACTGGAAAGACAGACTTTGTTCTTGAAGAGTAGGATTAAGCTTTGTAATCTCTCCAAACTACAGGTTAAATGCAATTCCAATTAAAATACCAGCAGGTTTAGTTTGGGGAAACTTGATCAAGACAAACCTGGGAGTCCTGAGAAGGAGCAGCAAAAGGGACACCAGGTCAGGCAATGGTACATATAAAATCACCTGTAATTTCAAAAGAAATGGGCAATTCAGTGGAAAAGAAGAGTCTCAAAGGGGACCTGAAATACATTTGAGAATTTAGTATGTGATAAAGGTTGAGTTTCAGATGAGTGGTATTTCCCCATAAAATGATATACCAGGGGCCTCCCTGGTAGCAGAAGGAGTTAAGTCTCAGCACTATGAAACTACCCAGAGCCACTGCCACACAAGGTCCCTCCCAGCCAGGGAGCTCCCCACATGGCGCAGCAGACCTCTCCTGTCTCACCTGCTGCTCCCCTCAGCAGTGTATTTCAGGAGCTCTGCCTGTTCTGCTCTCCACTTTGTCTCTAGTGAATCCTCTCACCCTCCGCACCTCTGGCCTACATCCCAGTTCTTCTATGCATAAATAAATAAAAATAATATCTTTAAAAATATATTGGGATCATCAGCAGCTGTTTGGAAGGGCTGTTGGGACTCTTACCTCACTCTATCAAAATCAATATATGTCAGCTCTACTTTGGGGTACACACATACTTTTTTCTGGCATGAAATACACACTGCTAACTGGTGAATTTTAAGGACTAGGGTTAGGTGGGGGAAGGAGAAAGAAACAGATGTTGTATGTGTGCATTTATATTATTTTCATGTATTATTTCATTTCTTAAAAATATAAAACATTTTGAAAAATAAAAATATTCAAAACGATACAGAAATTGCAATATAATCAGATTTACGTTCTAACAGTTTATGGATTAAAAAAAAAAACAGTCTGTGTCCATTAAAACAAATCATGTTTCTTTTATCGCAGGGTCTTCTCATAGGAGCATTAGTTTGTTTCCTTACTGCCGGAGCCCACGAATCATATATAGCAATCACCGTTCTGGAAATCTGCATCGTTCTTTTTTTTATTCTAGTATATATGCTAACCCTTCACCACTTGATGATTTGTTTAGACTGGTCCTTACTTGTAAGTATTCATTTTCATAATTCTAATATAAGCTTTGCCCTCAGCCCCCAGAGTTAAAGGCTCTCCTGGAGTGAAGACAACAAAGCCTTCTCTG
>PVIJ01024993.1:0-11349 GCA_004024925.1 Scalopus aquaticus
AGAATACAGGGGACCATGGAGATGGATCACGGGTGAATTGGTGGTGGGCTGCCCAAGGGGAATACAAAATGTAAAAGACACAAATAACAATAAAAAAAAAAAATGGAAAAAAAAAAAGAGATTTTCAAGGTGTAAACTTAAAAGCCACTGACTGTCAAATATCTCCCAGTGTCTTTTCAGAGAACCTAGCAGTTTTGTATTTGTTCTTTTTAACCCCTTCTTTGTAAACTTTCATTTCCTAGTTATGTATCTGCTTCAAGGTATAAAGAAAACATTAACATTAAATTTCAGAGAAAGAGACTTACTGATATACATCTTTGAATTGCTTTAAAATGCCCAAAGCAACTATGTTAAATACATGTACTGTGTTTCCAGAGGGGACAGTACACCATTCCTTATCAGGGGCGTCTTGGTGTAGATTTACAGTATGTACCTTTGACTCTTCTTGGAAGAGTCCCTGTTGCTTGCCACAAGGTTTGTTACTGGCTACTTTCAATAAAGAAGTCTTTTATTATTAGGATCAGTCATTGTCTGAATTTGGCTAAGTGCAAGGTATTTGTATCTCAGCTTTCTCTTTCATAAAATTAGGTTGTTGTATGATCTGTTACCTAGCTGGCTTCCTCATGAATCACCAGGACAGACAAGCAAGAATAATTTAGTGCACCACACCTCCAACAGCAATCCTAGGATACTCAGCATGTAAGAGGCTAAAATAACTGTAAAAAGGGTGAGGGGAAAGAATTGGAATATGAAAGAGACAATGGAAGAAAAGGTAATACGCCTGATTAAACATTAATAAAACAGTAGGATTAAACTGGGATCTCACTGTCTTTTCTATTAGCATCTTTCCTTGGCTAAAAAAATCTCCAAAATTAGGAGCATATTTTGGAGGCGACACCATTAGGCTGAATATACATGAGTAGTCCTTATACTTGCTAGCAACCAGTTCATTTGACCCACCTTCTCACCCCAGTATCTTGCATTTAATAGGTGCTTAAGAGAGGTTTTGATAAATACTTGGAGAGTAAATGTTTGAAGCTAACATGGAAAGCATTCAATGAAAGATTGAGAAGGAAATGAAGAGTTCATGCTGTGCATACTTGAATTCAAGAATCAGTATCTGTATCATTACATGGGACGGCCAGACAGGATTTGCCTACAAATGTGATGCAATGAGAAGTGCACAACTTCATTTCAGGATTCTTGGGAAAACCTGAGCCCAAACTGAAAGTCTTCAGAATTGACTTCTAGTTGAAAGAGAAAATGACAGCTGGAGAAACAAGTTACATTTGAGCTCAAGGAAACAATTCAGAATGTGTGATATTCTGTGGGGCATCTCACCTAGTGTTTTCAATAAGTCAATGAGAGAGAAAGATATGCTGAACCTTGATCACAATGGATTCCAATTTAAACAAATTAATTATACAAAGCCAGCTGAGAAAATTAGAATGTGTATTTCATGTGAAATGATCCTAAAGATTCATTGTCCAGTCATGGGTTAAGAGTAACATTGCAGTTATGTAAGAAAATGTCAATGTTTTCAAATGCATCTCAGGATGGGATGATATAACATAGGGTATCTGCTTAATATACTTCACACATATATATATATACAAAGGGGAGCAGATGAGCCTTCTGTGACAATATTTTGACAATCCCTGGGTCTGGGTGATATGCACTGGATGATATGTGTATGGGAGTCCATTTTTTTATTTTTCATGCTTTATGTTTAAAACATAATTCTTTTCAAAAGACAATAATTTTCAAGGATATTCTGACAAGGGAGAGACACAGTGAGCTCTTTGGGTTGCTAGAAATGCCTCCTATTTTGATCTGAGCGGCAGTTACATTGATATGCACATTGTCAAAATTCACCGAACTATATATTTAGTATTTGTGCTCTTCATTGTATTTAAGTTCTGTTGCATTGAAATAAGCAAACCAGTCTCCATCTTGAGTAGGCAAAATTAAATTAAATAAACACCTGCAGGAGTAGTAAGTGCAACACACATCTGCTCCCCATACATTACCTCTCCATACACTGCCACTTAAGAGGTTCCAGAGAACACCTACATCCACTCTTTAACTGGTTTTCTACATACCATAAAGCAATGACATTTAGTCAGTGGGAACATTATCTCTTTGTTTCAGAGACTGTAAAAAGATCACCCAGAGTATGGGATCATGGGAGTTGAAAAAGGCAATCACAAGCATGGCATCTCAGTTCCATGGAGGGAAAATGGATTGCAGGGGTCCTCAGGCAAAGGGACAGAAAGAGAGACCCCGGGAGAGTTTAGAAGAAGGCCACCTATAGTAGATAATGACTCTATAGGAATGGAACCCAAGATCCGTGACATAAGAAAATTGGTGGCCAGAAAAATCCTGCCCTCACCAGAAGTTCCTGGGAATAACCCTGAGGAGGAAACATTGCTGCTGCTCCTAATTGCAGGAAAAGAAAGGCAGAGAAGGCAGCGAGCAGCCAACAAAGGTCTTCCATGAAGTCCACAGGATAAAGAGAGTGCTAGATAAGTAGAACAGGAACACCTTAGCATAATTAGTTTATTGTAATGATGGAATCTCATCCCTTTCATTTGTCGAACAGAGACCATCAGAAAGAAGGAGGAAATATTACTCGAGAGGAAAGGAAGAAAAAAGTAGAGGGACCCCTGATAATCTCTAATAACCTTTGGGGTCATTCTTGCCTTGTTTTAAAAAATAGGACATGATCATAGCGAAATGGCACTAAGGGCCAGTCCTATTGGATCTAAGAAGTCTGACCACCTTTTATCATCTGTTCCATGCCACCCCCAGCACGGGATGCTGGGGTGGCTGATTTAGTCCATCCTAATCCATCAAGCAGTTGTTCCATCTCCTCTTTGGTGTTTTTTGCACTACCCATAGCCTGGGAATTTTATAAATTTGTTAAGTTCTGGTTCCTATTTGTTTAAAACAATTCCTTTTGATTCATTTTCCATTTCTCAAATTTTATTGCAAGCAGTCAGGAGGAATGAAGCTGTGTCTTCAACCTGTGCTTAGAAATCTGTTAAATATACACTTTATCTCTCATAATTTCTAACTTTCACAAAATAATAGAAATTGAACACAATTCTGACAAGTTCCTTGACACTTTAACACTGCCTTTGCTCCATTGTCCAAGAACAAATTCCGATTTGGAATGGCCTTACCATCACACGTCTACCAAATTTTAGTCATGATTCTTTACAAATTATCTAAGAACATAGAAGCTTTCTCTATAGTTCTATTTTCTTTCTGGGCCCTCACTAAAATTACCTTTAATGTTCCTTTCATTGTACTTTCAGCTTTTTCTAGCAAGCTCTTCCAGATTCTACCCATTACCCAGTTCCAAAGCTGACTCCACACTTTCAAGTATTATTACAGTGGCACCCCACCTCTGGACACCAATTTCTGTATCAATCTGCTTGTGCTGCCAGAAAAAAATACCATAGAGTGGGTGATCTGAACAGCAGGTATTCACTTTCTCACAGTTCTGGAGCCTGGGAATTCTAAGATCAACGTGCTGGCTGATTCCATGGCCGGTAAGGCTCCTCTTCCAGCTTGCAGGGGGCTGCTGCCCTCTTACTGTGTCATCACGTCACACAGAGAGAAGGCTCTGGTGTCTCTTCTCCTACAAGGGCACTAGCCCTCATGAGGCCCTACCTCATGACCTTACCTAAATCTAGTCAGACTCAGACTTTCTTAGTAAGAGTTAAATCTTCCCAAAGACCCCATTTCCCAGTGGCATCACATTGAGGGTTTAAGCTTCAATTTACACATTTTGGAGAGACACAAGCCTTCTTCCCATAACATTACCTTAGCACAATCTACTTTATCCTGATGGAAACAAACCTGTGGCAATAAGGGTAGATAATTTCAGCATGAAGCCAACAACGTGGGTAGCAAAGTAGAAAAATTAAACAGGGCTTTTGATATTATTGAACCACAGGATTAATCCTCATCTGAAGGCTAGTCTAATGACAGTCTTCCCAAACGTGTAAAAAATAAATTTCTTTTTAATTTAAGCCTGCTTGAATTAAAACCACGTAACTGATATAGTGATTATATTCTGTATCATGTCCAATAATGATAAAAATGTGAATGGAATAAGAGAGGGCACCTGACTGAATAAATAATATACAGGCTGGGCAGTGGTCTATGAAGTAGCCAAATACAAAAGCCAAAGAAGTGACAGACTAAAACCAATCTATTTGGCCTCCAGTCCTTCCACTGAGCTAGAAGCAAAGGAGAGATGCACATTAGGTGGGTGAGGGTGGGGTGAGGTAGGGCTGGCATCGGAGGGGAGACAGAGGGGTGGGGGGCGGGTAGGAGTTTGTCCCTCTCCTGCCAATCCTGAAGCAAGTTCCCAAATCATTTCAAAATCTCCCAAGCATTCCAGGGGGAAATTCTGAGTTAAGAGAATGGGATAGAATATGAAATAGGCATGGTAGAGTAACACCCTCCCTTGGATGGGGTAGGGAACCTGGAACCTCCCCTTTTCTGGGGATCACCCTGTTACAGTAACACATGAAATCAACTGCATAAAATGTTAAGTTACAGTCATGGTTTTAGTTTTCTACCATAGAATGAAAAGCCACACCTCTTCCTCCCTGAGTGAAATTAGAAACAAAGAAAAAATGTGAGTCGCCCCTGCCCCTCCCATCTCCATTTGGGTGACAACAAGCCTCTGCAGGAGGAAGGCCTGTGATGTGGAGGAGAGCAAAGGGTAGAAAGGAAATGAAGACAATGACCGCCACTGAGGGGCTTACAACAGCTAGAGAGGAGCCTTGTACACTCAGTTCCAAAATGCAAATGAGACTGAGCGATCAGCCAGGCTTCATGCCCTTTTCTGTTTTTCCTATGACCTTGGTCCTGGGCGGAGATCACAACTTCCTTATTTCCATGTGTTTAAAGTAAGTCTCTCTTCTTTGAAAACTGAATACTATTGTCAATAAACATTCAAAATTTCCAACTAGCTTTCTCTGAAAAACAAAGTCTATCCTCCCGCTAACGAATTTTCCTTCTACCTTTTAACCTGAAAAAAGAAGTCTTTTCTCCCAGAGTAACATCTGTTTAAACAACCTTCAACCTACTATATATCATAGTTGTTACATCACTTGCTTCCACCAGATGGCACAGTTTCTGGTTCACACACCCACACTTAGCAATACTTAATCTCAACAGTGAATAAACCAACAACTGCTTCACAGAGGTAATTGCTCTCCCCCTTCCTAACAAATTGCCACTGTTTTAACAACACCATCTCCAGAATTGACCTGCTGGACAATTAACAACTGTCTCAGAGGGCTTCTATAAGTGTAAGATATTGAACTAAGTCCTTGGGATGCAATGGTTCTCTTAGAATGTAGTAGGGGAGATGACCAAGAGCAAATAATCTCATAAACGAACACATAATCACCACTTCCGATCTGAGCTACAGAAGGAAACAAAAATGCCTGACAGTTAAGGCAACACATGACCAAGTAACAGCTAAGACAGCCCTAAGGTTGGCAGGAATATGTCACTTTTGTACAGCCAAGGAAAAAGAGAAGCCAGAGCTTTGAAACTAAGATAAGCGTGAAAGAAAAGAGTAGAATTGAATGTTCCCATTGATAAGTCCAGGAATTAGCTGGCTAAGTCTTCAATATAAATGACCCACAATTTTACACCTTCAAATCACTGGCCTTTCCAATTCCATATGTATGTTCCTATTAGATATATCCACTTAGTTGTTTCAAAGGCATCCTCAAACCACGCACTTCACTGATCTCATGGTCTTTTCTGATCCGACCAGCTGTCCCCAAACATCAGCTAATGGCATGACTCACATATTCACTAGCAAAATTCAGAAAACTGAGAAAAGTCCTTGCATCCTCCTTCGTCCTTAGCTGTACAGGCAATCTACCGCCAAATTCTGTTGTTTTCATCTACTTAACCTGACAGTTTTTCTCTAAATCACTGATTCTCCAAGTGTAGCCTCCAGATGAACAACATTAATGTCTCTGGGGGAACTTGTCAGAAATGCAAACTCATAGGCCCCACCCAAAACCTACTGAATGAATAAAGGGAACCCAGAAATCTTTAACATGCTCTCTATAAGACTGGAAGTCCACGCAGTTTATGAGCTGCTGCCCTTCCCACAGTCCCTTGCTTGAATTTGTTCCATCATTTTTTTATCAGGGCTGTTTTGTAGCTTTGCAGTTGTTCTTTCTCCACATCCAGTAAAGTCTCCTTCTAGGATAAATCTCAACTCTGGATGACAGTTAAAATTTACTGAGATCTAAACCAAGTCAGAATATTTGGAGGTACAGTTCAGGCTTTGGTATTGTTTTAAAACTTCACTTTGAAAGTCAACACTGAGAACCACTACTCAATTCCTAATTTTTCTACCCTGCTGCCTGACTGATATTTTTAAATGCAAATTTCATCTTGCAGTCCTCCTACTTAAAACTAGCCCAGATCAACCTATCAGTCCCAACACCTCTGAGGCAAGGAAGTGATCTAGCTCTTACAATGAAAGCTGCACACCTACCACATTGAATGTCGGCCTTCTTTTGCAGACTCTATACTTGCTCTTGCCTCAGAGTTTTGCATGTGCTGCTTGCTCTATTTTTATAAAAATCGTCATCATTATTATTCTTCCTTACCCCTTTTGCTTAGTAGTAATCATTCACTCTAGATCTCAGTTCCATCTTACCCTTCCCCAGCAATGTCTTCCTCAACCTTCAACACGGTTAGGGTAGGGAGAATCCAGATATCCCAGTTCGCCCAGAAAGTCCTAATTTATGAATTTACAACTTATAGATTTATGATTTTATATTCACTTACTATTACTTGATCATCTTCTTTACTAGATCATAGTCTGCAAGAGTTTGACACATAGATCACACCAAGTATTAGTTAGCTGAATGATTGAACAACTTTTTTTTTAAGGATTTATTTATTTATGCATACAAGCTGGGGTACAGACCAGAGGCCTGGGGCAGCAAGAGGGTTCATCAGAGACAGAGTGGGGAGCAGAACAAGCAGATCGACAGAAATACACTGCTGAGGGGAGCAGCGGGTGAGGCAGGAGAGGTCTGCAGTGCCATGTGGGACTCTCCCCAGCCAGGTGTTGAACTCACTCACATCGCTGCTAGAGACAGCTCCACAGCACAGCGCTTAACTGCTGCGCCACCAGGAAGGCCCTGACTGAACAACTTTTTGAGGCGGGTACTAACTAGTGTTTCCTTTATATATAAGAAGAAACTGAGTCTATAGAGTTTAAGCATCTTGCCCAGATAACACAGTTAATAGTAGGGCTGGAGCTGAACCTAGGTCAGGGATTTTTCTAACATTATAACCACAAAGCTGTGCTTGCAGAGATTTCCACTGTCTGATCAGTGCCTGATCCATTTCCATAGTAGCCCAAGATTGAGCTTTCTGGGTCATTATTAGAATTGCGCTCAGCTTGAAGGCTACCCAGTTATTTCCTTTCCATTGAAATTGCAATCTGCTTCAAGGAAATGAAGCTTATGACTCTCAGGGTATAAAGGGCAAATATGTGGGAGATGTCAGAGATCAAACTGTCAAGTACACTTGTTACAGAATTTTTCATGAGCTGAATCCAAATGCTATCACTGCAGCAACTCCCCATTGGATTTAAAAGAATAAGAACAAAGGGTGAGGGGAAAGGCAGCTGTCGGTGCATAATCAGGAGGCAGATGGAATGGTCCAGGCATGGGGGCATGAAATAAATGCAGCCAAGGACTGGGACAGAGGTCACAAGAGGAGTCAATGCAGCCCAAGCTAAGAAGCTGCTTCTCCCACAGTACAAACTCAGGGCGGAACCAGACTCCCTGCACTTTACTGAAGGGTCCCCCGCACTTGGACCAGTTGCTCTTCCTCTTTCTGAGTAATAGTGAGTTGTAACTCCAGGTGCTCTCTTCACCTCTTGATCTCAGTACCCTCATATGCAAAAGGAGGAAGTTCAACTTAGATGACCTTAAAAGATGTTCTCGGCACTACAGTTCTGTGACCCTTAGCCAGCGCTATTAGGAATAACTAGGGAAAGATAGGAACACTCATGGATTTGGTAAGAACACCTATCTCAAAATCAGAGAAAAGATGGTCCATTTATGCTGTTGCTCAACTTCCACTGCATTAGATTCTTGAAGGAAGAGCTTTAGGTCATGTCCAGCCTGTTTTGAAGTCTAAATTGAACCTTAAAGTTCAAAGCAAAACAAATCCAACATAGAGTGAATGCCCCTAATCTACTGAATATCCAAACTGAAGTGAACTACACTATTATTATAGAAACAAACATTTGGAGGTGATATTTTTTAATTTTGTAATTATTTCATTTGTTGGAATTATAATAAATTCTGTATAATTTTAGACTTAAATCAGAATGAACCCAGATTTCAGCTTATATTCAAGAAACACTAAGTATTCCATATATAGTTTATAGTTACATCAAAGTATTTTTATACGACTTATGTCAGTAACAGTGCTGCAGCATCCCTGCATCTCTGGGTCCTCAGTGTCCAGGCTGGGTGCAGACCTCATGGTCTCTCCCACCACCACCTTATGGGGATAAGCAGCACAGCAAAGGGCTGAGGGAGTGAAATCTGCTTCCTGATGTCCAGACAGGATGCAGGGTGCAGGGTCCTGAGCTAAATCAGGCCCTGAGTCCTGAAGACAAGTTTGCTGGGAAGGAGGTAGAGCACAGTGGCTTTTTGCAGCCTTTAAAAGGAGCAAGGTTTGTGCTTGCTCTTTTTCACTGGAGCTACTATGGAAGACAACTGACTTGCTTCCAGCTGGTGGACCTTTGTACTCCCCTCCAGCAGCAAACAGGCCTCTGTCACACCCTACCACCCCAGCAGAGGCAGGGCTTGGTAAGACTTTGCCCTAGAGTGTCACAGGTCCCAGATCTAGACACAGCAGGTCTCAGGGCACCCTGCCTGTTCCTGGAGCTGCAACTTGACCTCACACGATAGGCTGGTGACATCTTCTCCCACCCCCTCTACGCTGCTAGTTCTCCCTCTTCCTCTACCCTGTTGGTTAAAATAAATAAATCTTTTTCCCCCCTTTTGCTGCATGAAAAACCCTTTTCAGGTGGCCAAACCCAGAATCCATGAGAGAGATTTTGACCTGGTGACAGTTTTTTTAAACCCTTGGCCTAGTAATACTGGGAGTTAGAAACTATGAGCTGGGATCAGCTAGAAAACTGAAATGAGTTCAGCTCTGATCATCCTTGGCCTGTGCTGTTCATTTTGTTCAAAAGGCTCATTCCCCAAACTCTGCCTAAAGAAATTTTGCCACATCTTCAACACTGTCACTGACCAGAAGGCATTTTTAAAACATGGGCCCCATATTTTTCAATCTCCTCCTACTGAAACATGGAGCCTATGATCCTTCCCCTCATATTTGGGTTCTTGAACTCCTTGTGAATTGAATATGGTAGAAGGGACACTCTACCGGATTCCAGATGCAAGCTTTAAAAACTGGCAACATTTACTTTCTGCCTTGGAACCCAGCCACCAGGTGCCAAGGAAGTCAAGCATCAAATGCAGAGGCCGCATGTAGGTGGTGCAGCTGACAATCATAGCCAAGGTTTCAATCTATAGCATCAACTGCCAGGCATATGAATGACCAGGTTTCTAGAGGATTCCAGCCCCCCTGTTTTCAAGCTGCCTCAGTTGACACCACATGGTATAGAGATGAGCTGTTCCCATCTAGCTTTACAAGCTAATTAAAAATGTTTGTTGTCCTCAGCCCTTGATTTTGAGATGGTTTGCTATACATCAACAGGAAATGAGAACAGAAACCTTCCTTAAATCCTCACAACACTGCCACAAACACCTCTTTCCTCAGAATGATAGTCATGAGTGCAACTGACAATTATCCCCATTCTCTCCTCCTTCTGGGTACAAAACCAAAATGCAACTCCCTCCCACTTTGAATGTAGATTCATGTGATAGATTATAGCCAATGCAATGCAATAATAAAGAATATGTATTAATTTGGGGCAGAAGCTTTAAAGTCTCCTATGCTATCCACCAAGCTCTCTTTCCTGCCCCAGGGTTAGAGGAAGTCCACATGGAAATGCATCATCCACCAGACAGTCTCCTTGATGGGAATAAGATGAGTAGAACTGCACTGCTAACTCATGCTGGACACACAGCATGAGGAAGAAATAATTATACATTGAGGAAGTTGCTGAGATCTTTTAAAGTTCTTTGTTATCACAGCATATGGCCATGTGGTCACAGCAATAACAGCATCTGGGTCCACGTATTTCTTTGTTGGGATGTGCTATCTTATGCATAACAAGATTTAGCAACATCACTGGCCTCCATCCACTAGTTGTCAGTTCCAGAACCACCTCCCCTCCCCGGTTGAAACTATCCAAAATGTTTCTACACTTTGCCAAATGTCCCTTAAAATGGGCCCCAGATGAGAACCACTGACCTAGACTATTCCACTTGATGCACATATTGCCACCATGCAGAACAACTTGCTTTTTCTTCACACTACAAAGCCCATCATAGACACTCCTTCACAGCACTCTGTCACCCTCAAGACTATAAGAGTAGGTGGAAAAGTATGGCAGGTGCAATGATATACTTGAGTTTTCTGTTAGGGACGTGCCAAGTGAGGTGGCTAGAACTTAACATTCCCTCCCAGCAAGGTGATACAGTCAGGGCCACGACAATAGTTATACAGTGCACAGACTCTGAAGCAACTCTGACCTAGGCTATGGGGAAATCTGAGATATATCCATATAGTACAGAACTGGAAAATCAAACTTCTATGTCTAATGTTGACATAGAAGTGGCTTTAGTCCTGAATCTTGGAAAGGGATGGAAAGCTAGTCAAGGAAGTCACTGGACAAGAGTGACTAAAAGAAAACTCAAGTTAAGATTGCCTAGTTTGAAAAAATAAAAATAAAAACACAATGAAAAGTCAAGTTTACGTCTTCGTTTTGACCCCTCATATTCTTTTCCAGGACCAGCCACTGTCACTGGGTTCTCAGGTGATCTTCCAGAGGTTAGCAGCAGGCTTATAAAGAGGCATATATACATGGATAGCTCCCTTGCATTTAAAAACACCTATGTTATGGAGCTTCCATAAGACCCAGCAATCCCACTTTGGGGAATTTACCCAAAGGATACAAAAACACTAATCCGAAAGGATACATGCACCCGTATGTTCATTGCAGCACTGTTCACAATAGCAAAGGTATGGAAGCAACCCAGATGTCCAAAAATAGATGATTGGATCCAGAAGATGTGGTACATATACACAATGGAATACTATTCAGCATGGAAAGAAGATAAACACATGCAATTT
>PVIJ01024994.1:0-11345 GCA_004024925.1 Scalopus aquaticus
ATGTGTATAAGCATAAATTATTTCACAATAATGTCCCTGCACTTCATCATACTTTCATGTGCTAATTGGGTATCTTGATATAAATCAAGGACTAGAAATCTAAAACATACTTATTGTTGTCCAAAGAAGTAAAAGTATAACATGATGAAGATATGGGACACATGAACTAAGCAATTTATTGTGAACGTCACTCCACAATCTGTCAGAATGAACTTCTGTCTTCACTTTCCCTCAAAGCAAGTCACATATTTGTATTCCCTTTGTCACTCCATTTCAGTACCCATGCTTCTCTGTTCTCTGTTAACTTACATACTTCTATGAGGAGAGGAATTACTAGCTGTTAACATCTTAGAATAGTTACATTCTGAATGAAGACACTTTGAGAACATGTGTGGTTTCAGGAAGGAAATCAACCAGACTTAGGCAATGCACTTAGCAATTCACTGTTTGCAGCAGTAACTTCTTTGGGCATGACTGACTGGTGTGTATTTTTGCTACTTAAGTAACTCCATCCCCTAGCACTGAAAGAATTTTTTAAATTGTGAACTTATACACTTACCAAGATTTGCCACAGTTATAGGGATGTAATGAACACAAAATTAGTACTGACACTGGTCATGATCAAACTGATGAGATATGTCAGTTTTATTACGACCTTGCTTTGCAAATTTTAGAAAAATCCAGTTCAAACCAACCTAAATAAAAATGAATGTATTTACTCAAATTACTGAGATTTTCATAGGTATCTGCTTTCAGGTTTATTTTATAGTAATTTGTGGAATCAGTAATTAGTTTTGTTCAGTTTTTCACATTCATATCACTTTTTTTTATTCTAGAATTCTATGGACCATTTTTGTAGATATAGGCTCAGATTCTACAGCTACTCCTTAGCCAGAAAGACAATAAAGTTCTCTTTTAACAGACTCAGTCAAAATCTTTGTGTCATAGAGCAGGTCAAATGTTCATCCCTTAAATCCAGTCATCAGCGCCAGAGGAAATAATTTTTTTGTTCATTTGTTTGGCTCTATTTCTAGAAGTATAACTAGTAGTTCAGTCTGTTGATTATTACAACTACCTTTATGTCTTCAACTTAGGGGCCTCCCTGGTGGCCCCAAAGGGGTTAAGTCTCAATGCTATCACCTCTATAGCCTGAGTTTGATCTCAGGCCAGAGAGCTAATCCACCTATGGTGCAGCAGACCTCTCCTGTCTCACCTGCTGCTCCCCTTACCAGTGCACTTCAGTAAATCCACCTGTTCTGCTCCCCACTCTGTCTCTGATGAATCCTCTCATCCACTGCATCTCTGGCCTACATCCCAGTTCTTCTATGTAAATAATAAAAAATATATCTTTAATTTAAAATTGAATTTTCATGTTGTCACCAATAGTTACATGAATTAGCAAGTGTTACCTCAATAACAAATAAACACAATTTAATTTTCATTTAAACAATAGAAGCATTCAGATGTTAAAGAACCAAAGGTCAGAAAGACACAGGTAAAGATAAAAACTTAATGTGAATCTCCAGTGACATGTGACTAATCAAAAAACCATAAAACTGCTGTGTTTAGCTGCACATGTAAAGGAACAAAAAATCACCTCAGATGACAGCAAATGATTTACAGATAATATTTTAATCTTTGCCCAGCTCTCAAAACTGCATAGAGATTTGTGTATCATAATGTATATCCACTAAATTTCACTTTGAATCTTGTTTCTGTTAAAATGACACCCTCTGGTTTAGAGGAATGTATTTGAATTATCAATACTTAATTCCAACTTGAGTACTGAAAATGTACAAGTGAAGAAGATATGCATGTATTTTTACTGCCATTTAAACTCTATAATTTTATAAAACATTTTCCCTCTCAGTTTCTGAAAATTGATACATCAGAATATATTCCAAATAAAATACAAATCTTAGAAATTCAGATATTAGTAGTGAAAAATATTCATAGTATGTCTGGTTTCTCTTACCAGATTCATATTTTTTCAAATATAAGACATCTTCATATATGTGTGTATGTATAAAGTACACAAACATCCAGAGCACATAAGAAAGAAACAGTAGTTAGATTTCCCACTAAGTCTATAAATAATATATGAAGATGGTAATCTTGTAAAGGTGACAAGAGTCATTTCATGGCAATCTATGGCATTATCATCCTACTAGTAGCAGCTGTAAATACATTGCAAACCTCTATTAAAATGTTATGACTCGCCTTTGAAGGTTATAGTTTCTTTTCCATGTATCTTTAAACTGGCGTTTCTTAATGTCATCAAATTAGTTGCCTATGTTTAACTACAGAAAATATCATGTACCACTATAAAATCGCTTATTTATAAAAGTCACTTATTATTTCCAAGGTCACAACCCAAAGTATGATAGGAAGAATGAACAATTCAATATCTACTATCCCTAATATAGAAAATAGTCTTATTTCCCTGAGTCAAGTGACAATTACTCTTTTTAATAATCATGTCAAACATAAGTATCCAAATGACAAATATATGAAGAATATGAATTCTTCATACAAATGCCACTCTCCTCTGATGCCCCCAGACAGAATCAATAGTTTCAACATCTGCATTCCTATAACAATTTACACAGACATCTCATATGACATTAACCCAGTTTTATGGCAATTGTACACATTTATGTGGTAATTCACCCAATATTGTGTCTTATGGTTTGCAAGCCTGTTTATCCTATTTTGTATTCTTAGCACTATTCAGCATGTAACAGATGTTCAAATAACATTTTTAACTTGACATGAAATAAAAAGAGTGTCTTTGCACATATTTGAAATAAGCAGGGTGACTAAAAATATTTCAATTCAATCTTACCATTAACAGTCAAAGTTCATCTTTATAAATATAAATTTTTGTACAAGGCATCATGAGCTCAGTTCTCCAGGCATAAGAGTTTAGCCTTAGCTTTTACTATGTTATCTTTTTTGTCCGTTCCAAATATTTTTAATTCCTTTATATTTTTCAAATTTGTCTTTTACAAGCTCCTGATTTTATTTAAGTTTCCTTAATTCAGTATCAGTTATACCACATTATGATGGCTGGCTTCATCTAAATGCCTTTTATAAACACAGGTCACTATTGTTAAGTATTTCATTGATCATTTCATATACATGTATTCATTTATAAAATGCACATATGACCAGATCAACTAACAAGTGACATACTTTCAAAACAAAGATATTAAAAGTATAAGAATGAAATAAATTTAAATAAAGTACTTTCTGCATCCTACAGAATTGAAATATGCACCTTAGGAGAATGTAACATAGCATATGAGAAACTGATCTAAATGACTAATTGCTATTTTTCATTTCTTCCAGTATCTTGTCCATCCAACACTCAGTATCTTCTTAAATCACTACCTTCTGGGGCCACCCTGGTGGCCTAGGGGGTTAAGGCTCAGTGCTACCACGCCGATGGCCTGAGTTCGATCTCTGGCCAGGGAACTAACCTACACATGATGCAGCAGACCTCTCCTGCCTCACCGGCTGCTCCCCTCAGCTGTGTATTTCAGTGGATCTGCCTGTTTTGCTCCCCACTCTGTCTCTAGAGAATCCTCTCACATCCCACACCTCTGGCCTAAATCCCTCTTGTTTTACACAAAAATAAATAAGATCTTAAAAAAAGAAAAAAAAAAAAACAACAACAACACTACTTTCTGTATACTAATGTCCTGAACAGAACTCTTTATTGGTTAAGTTCAATGTAGACTCCCCAGTATGGCCATTTAGATACTCCTATACATAGAAACCCTATATGTAGAAATGGGAAAGGAAATCCATGCTGTCCAGCAACATACACATATTAATGCTTCTATGTTCCTCAATACCTCTTTTATTTGCTTTCTCATTGGTATACTCATTTTCTCCACTGTACTTAACCTATATCATTTATTTTGCCTATATCACTACATTCACACCAGTACCTATCAGGTCCTACACCATGATTTAATTTCTTCATTTAACTTTACCCATCCTCCAATCTTAATTTGAGAAGCCGTTGCTCAGTACAATTTTCCTCAACCATTCTTTTAAAGTGAGGATACCTAGGATTCTGTTTCGTCACAGATAAGGCCTTGATTCTTTTCTATCTGATGGATCCAAACAATTCCCAAGAGCATAAAAAATAAAACCCAATTTAACTAGTATGGATCAAACAGTGGTGGTTTTGAAGCAGGTATATATATACCTGTTATAATTAAATTAGTTCTTAGATCAGTGTACCCACACAGATTATGTGTTCCAGAAATGCTTATTCTTCCTGATAATTAACTTTCCTACAATTAATGAATGATAACAACTCTAGCAGGGTCTTAAGAAGCACCCTCAAATAACTAGTAATGTTATTTTCAGTAATATTTTAAGTGCCAGTCAAATTTGTTTTTGTAGAATAAAGTTATTGGATATTTGATTATTTGTAAATAGTCAAATATTGTTATCTGCATTTAATTATTTATAGGGACTCTGGTCTTTGAGAATATTCCTAGATATTTTCCTATCTGAAGAAATCCATTACACCAGTCAAAAGTGAGCTCATTACTGACTTAAAGTGGCCCTAATCTGTAGTATCTTGGTGTGCTGAACATGAATAGAACCCTGAAAAATTTTATTAGCTCTCGTTTTGAAAATACTTCATATAATTCATTTTATATGTTTCACCATATAAATTTATCCAGTAGGACTGTAACAACATCCTAAAGCAGTCTAGAATGATGTAATATTGCATCACATTGCATAATACCATCATACACACATCGTCCAGAGTTGATTGCATCATTTTCTGATGCAATGCAATGCTACTGCCAGGGGGCTGCTGAAGTAAGCTGACGTCGGCTATGCACTATAGAAAGCCCGGTTGGAAAGGTTGAGCATTGAAAATATTTCAGACTTTGTGTGAGACAGTTGAAGCTACTGTTCCATAGAACTGTTATTATTTTATCCATGTAGGCACAATACAGAACAGTAATGCCTCGAAAGTACATTAATAGCCTGTACAATTTCTGCTCTATTTGTGGGGAAGTGACATTTGCCAACCAGAAGAAAAGTATCACTTCTCAAGTGAAGAAGGCTTATCATCTTGACTTCAGATGGAAGGTTGGTGACCAAGACAAGCCTTGGGCCCCACATATATGCTGTGCTACAGGTACAGCACAGCTTTCACAGTGGTTCAATGGCAAAAGTCCATCAATGCCGTTTGCAGTCCCCATGGTGTGGAGAGAGCCAAGCAACCACATAAAAGACTGTGACTTCTGCCTGGTTACTCCGCTTTCTGGCAGAATAATGAAGCAAAAGAAGTCGAGAATAGTCTATCCAAACATTCTGTCTGCATTGAAATGACCAGTTCAACAACTTGCTGCAGGGTAATGAGAAACAAGCATGGAATGCTTTTCGCCTAGTGTCTACAAACTTTCTTGGCAATGTTAGGGCAGAAAACTACAAGGAACTAGTAGAAGACATGCTGATGCAGTATCAGAAATTTGCCTGCAATATGTCTCTAAAGATCCACTCCTTCATTCCCATCTGGATTTCTTCCCTAAAAGCTGTGGTATGGTTAGTGATGAATATGGAGAATGTTTTCATCACGATATCACATCCATGGAACAAAGATACCAGGGAAAATGGTCCACTACAATGCTGGATGACTGCTGCTGGACATTCCCCAGAGATGTTCCTGAACAGCTGTACAAGAGACAAGTGAAGAAACCTACGAAGTAGTCTATGACTTGATTTTTTATAGGTATTAACAGTAGGCCTATTACTATCGGCACGCATTTCATGATGTAAACATCAATTTATGGCAGATTACAAAAAAAAAAACTAAAGCTAAAATTAGAATTTGACTGTCATGTTCGTGTTGAGTACATAGAAATTGATAGGAAATGACTAATTTTATTTCAGTAATATGACTTTTGTAAAAATTTGTTGACCATTGTTATTTGTTTTGTGGACAAATTTAGAATTAGCTAAAGTCTCTTTCTTAATACCAATGACAATCAGTAAAGGCCAAATCTTTCTGGTATTAAAACACAAAACTCCTATTCTAGAATTTAATGAATAATTGTATAGCAAGTTGGAACAGATGGGCAAAAAAAGAGCAAACAAATTATTTTGGCTAATAATGACATGTAAAAGGTAAAATTTTCTTCATTTCTCTGATTTTCTTTTTTCTGAGAAAAGCATGCCAGTTGGCATGACAATCCAGTTTTTATTTTGAAAGGGTTGGTGTGTTAGTAATTATCAATCTGCATCCTTTCAAAAGTATTTTTAAAAATAACACTTTAAAAATTTCTGAAGAATTTTGTTAAATAATCCCTTTTACTAATCATACCTGACTACCTATTCAGATGTCAACACATAGGTATCTCTTGCCTTGATTCACACTTTCACTTGCCCTCCTTGATGAAAATCATCACTGACTTTGTTGGAATCTCACTGACAACTGCATACTTTTTTTTCCTCTAAGAGTGATTTATTTAACTTTTAAAGCTTTGTAACCATATTGCATAACTACCCTTTGTAGGATCATCTTCTTGGACCTTTGCTCAATAAAGAGGTTTTCAGGTCTCTGCTCATGAAGATACTTGGGGTTTTAATCTAGAGAGTTTTCCATTATGTATAATAAGTTAATAATGAATGTGATGTATTGCTCTTTATTGTTTGTTGTTGTTTTCTTCATTTTAGCACTTCTTTCTCAGTATTAGGGAGAAAGGTTGTAGCATTTTCTAAATCTGCTAATCTGATGACTCATTTGTTTTCCAGTGAGATTTATTTCAGAGCATGGCAAAACTACTATTTACAACTCAATATAAGCATATTTCACTTATTTTGTTTCTATGTCAGGACCTAGACAATGCAGTCAGTAAATCAACATCTGAATTTGTTAGTCTCGTATTTTCTGACAGTTTCATTGGAAGTTAAGTTTCTGGACTGGGAGAAACTTAGGTCAGTATTACTTGCCAATTACAACTATATGAATATTATGCTAAGAATAGTCTTCTTAATATAAAATAAAATTTCTGGATGTGCAAATTCAAGCCATTTACAAAGAAAATACACAAATCCTAGAGAACAGAGGAGCATTTATTAAAAATAATAAATGGGGCAATTGTAAACAAAAATAAGGAGAATGCCTCATCCTTTTATTTTCTACAGAGAAACTATCATTTTCTGTATGTTTATTCTTGTGTGAATACATTATTGTTCCCTGCAAAGCTCCATTCTCTTTCTTCTTGCCTTCTTAACTTCCATCTTTCCCTCCCCTACTCCTTTTTTTCCCTCTCTCTAATTGTGTAATGTTGCACTACTCTACCCTTCTTACCCTCATTTTCTTAATTTGTTAAAATCAAAATATGGTCATCTACCTTACCTAAGTGCTTTGAACACTGTACTGGCTGGTGACATTTTGTTTCCTACCTTCTTGTGAATTGGCTGTTACTGGAACAAGTGTCAGGACTGGCAGAGTGGGGTGCTGTGAATGCAATTACAGTCCTCTAAGCCTCTTGGCAGTGGGTCACCGGACATTCACTGAGTAGGCACTAATAGCTTATTTAGTTCTTTACAATTCAAGTGCAAAACACTTACCTTTGAAAAAGAAGCCAAAGTAGACACTGGAATAAGAATTTATACTTTTTTTGCCCAGCTAGACATCTGTTTCCCATCAGTTGCTGATATCCATAATCTAAAGCAGTTGCTTGATAGCCTTCTCTAAATCATTACAAAAATCAACTTACCATAATGTATATTATTATTATAACTACATATACTTTATCCCCTACATAAAGAGAAAACTCTTCTTACTGATAGAAAGAATATTATGTAAGTTGCAATGGGGATGTATCATGGACAAAGAAAACCTTTGATTAGCTTTTGGTTCTTAAAAATAACCTTTATAAAGCTTTTTACCATTTTATTTAACTTTATGTGGGAACTTAAAAAAATTAACCTCAGAGTTTGTGAATATACAGGTGGCAAAAAAAAAAGAACTTAGCGATTTCCACCCTTATGTCCTGACTGCCGTTCTGCATGCTGGTGTGAGCATCATTACCAAGTTCTGTAAGTGCCATCATTATGTTCTCTTTTGCTGAGTATGCTAGCAGCAAGCTGTGCAAGGAATGGATCTGTGCACACCAGCCCTCATCCTTAAGTCCCAGAAGATATGAACACAGTGCGATAGTTTCACTTAACCCACATGCCTTTATTGTCAGTGCTATTTGTTTGTTTATGAGTTAACATGGGTTTACATCTGTATTTGTGTTTTAGCGGAATTCAACCTTCAGGTGTTATTACTGTACCATATCCACCACTAAGCACCAAATGTATACCAATACAAATACTTCTTGAGCCTCAAGCTTTTCCAGGGCTTACCTACCTCACACCCCCCAACCCTGCCCCACCTTTCCATGAAGCCCAGCAAAACTGAGTACTTCCTTCATCTTTCAAGAAAAACATAAAACAAATTTTACTTAGTATGTCTTCCCATGCCAAACACTTGATAATTAAGAAAAAAAGAAAGAAAATTATGTATTAAAAGAGAAAAAGACCCTGTCATATTTCCTAAATTGAATTCTATTAAGTTAGACTTGTTGAAAATTCTTTAACATTAAGCTTATAAAATATCCAGTAAACTTGGCAAATAATAAAAGAACAGCAATATCCTGATCTATTAACTTTATTGCACTTCTATTAAAATTTTCCAAAATGGGGAAATCATAATTGTAAATATTCCCTTAGGTATGTAAAGGCAACACCCCCTTTTATTTAATCAATAAAAATTCCCATCATTTTTAATATTTGAAGCAATTTATGCATAGAATATTAACCATGGAATCCAATCATTAAATGTATTTCTAAAAGCAATATTTTCATCTTTTAGGCATAATGTTGCAATTTGTTTTGAATGATAATGCCAGAATTACTTTGCTCACTCAAATTCTTTGCAGAAACTCACTTTTTCAGATTTTCTCCCACTCTTGTAACTTATGTTTTGATGACTGGAGGAGTTAGGTGAATGCATAGAGGCCAGAACCACCAAGACCCAGTTTCATATGCACAAAGGGTATGCCCTCTGTTCAGTTTCTCTGGTGCCTATACTTGTGTCTGGGAACAGGTCGTTCCCCCTTTGAGAATCATGTGCTGAAGTTTGCAATTGAAGCTCTGTCAAAGAAAAATTGCACCGACTGGAGTTAAATAGGCAAGCAGGACTTTATTCAAGACTATTGCATTAGGAGGCAAGACAATTGCAACAGGGAGAGTGATTGTAACAGGGGAGAGAGAGTCATGGAAATAGGAGAATATGACGGAGAGAGAACATAAATTAATGTGAAAGGAGAACTCAGTTTCACTGAAACTGAAGGCAAGGCAGTTTTTAAGCTCTGAGGCAGCCCAGTGGGAAAATACAGAAGGACAATATGGGAGGCTGGTCAGTGTGATTAAACCATCTCCGTTAGCTAACTGGCATTTGTGGAGCTTAGGTTCAGCTTCCCATAGAGCCTGAAAGATGGGGGGGCGGGGGAGGGCTATTCTTCTTGAGTATTACATTTCAAAAGGATAGATTCTAAGTCTTCAAGAAATAAATATCTGGGTTATAACTCTGGCCAAAGACTGGAAGATAATTTTCATTTCAACAGGGTAAGAAAACAAACATAATTATCAATTTTCCAAAGGAAATGCTCTGAGAAAAGTGCTGTCAGGAAGAAACTATCTGAAGTTTCATCAAGCTGAGGGGAAAATTAAGGCTGTTTTGTCACCGCCTGCTCTGTTCTTCCTCAGATCTCAGTGCAAAGGGATGTTTATATGATGCTGGTTTCCTTGTTGGCCTTACGTAAGTGAGCTCAGAGATGCATCCTGAGGTCTGTGATTCCCTCCCCAGTCTGTGTTCTTCCCAATAGCCCTTGTAATCAGGTCACCATACTCCTGCTGCAATGCCATACATGCGCTCATGTCTGAAAAATCCCACATTCCTCCATTTAGCAAGTATGATGACTTTTTATACCGTGTTTGCCTCAGAGAAGTCCAAGCAAGCACTAGGAAATTCAACTCATGTCCTTCTGCCTATTCACCCTGGGTAACAATTTTATGATGATAAACACCAAGTGTTGATGAAAGGCTCTTTTGATAGGGAGACTCCTTTGGAAACATTAAAGGAAAACAAAGCAGTTTTTTAGTCATTTTCCCTGGAGTGATCTAAACTGCTCTTGGCCTCCCTGGTGGCCTAGGGGTTAAGTTTCAGCGTTATCACCTCTACTGTCTGAGATCAATAATCCCTGTCCAAGGCAGAGAGCTAAACTACAAATAGCACAGCAGACATCTCCTGTCTCACCCGCTGCTCCCCTCAGCAGTGCATTTCAGTAGATCCGCCTGTTCTGCTCCCCACTCTGTCTCTGGTGAATCCTCTCAGTCCCCACACCTCTGGCCTACACCCCAGTTCTTCTATGCGAAAATAAACTCCTGCTCCTGCCTTACTCTCTAGCCTCCCATTTGGGATTTTGACTCAGAGGTATGAAAGCAATGTCACATATATCTCTCTATTTGATTAACTTACCTCTCACTCACTCCTCTTTTGTACCATCTACAAATGTTGGAAGAGGTAAGTTTTGTCTTTATCTCATCTTATCATCTGCTTTTTCCATACCCATGAATTAGTATATTAAGTCAAATTCTTAAAATGTTAAATGAAAACTACGTGACCTTAGAAAATCTGTTCTTATCAGAAAAGGTTTCTAATTCAAAGCTCTTCTCTGGTTATGGGCTATAGTCATTTCCTATTCCATAATACCAGACAAAAATAGCCCTGAAATGTGAGATTCAAAAATAAAACTAATATTACCTACTATTTTATTTAATATGTCTTCTGTTAAAAGACAAATTTGTTCTATTTAGAACTACTTATATTAATACTTATAACTTAGGGTATAGAGATTGAAATAAATATGTTTTATGTGAGAATGGAACTATATCTGTTCTATGTTCCTAAAACACTGGTTTTCATTGAACTATTTAATTGAGAAAGCTAATGAAAAAAATAGCTAACATTACTATAAGGGTTGCCTCTAGAGAGCAGGGAGGGGTTTTTAGAAACTTGGTGAAACTTAGTTCAAATGTGTAGAAGTAGTATTATGTTATATTCTAAGGTATGTTCATATCATATTGATTAAAATAATTACTACAATTAAGCTACAGATATCCAGGTGGAGAATGCCCCACTATAGACTAAATAAAAATATTTATGTGTAGATATTGAACTACCTCTCTTGCTAAAACTTGATTCCTATAATTTCTCCATACCAGTCACCATTTTCAGTTTATCTAGATTTCTG